>CAKNXH010060943.1:375299-387229 GCA_932178445.1 Andricus quercusramuli
CGATTTAAAGGGGGGAGTATATGATGAAAAACCTACGTAGATTTTAGGGGGGGGGGTAGTAAAAAATCTACGGCAATCTACGAGGGGGGAGCGGGGACTCAAAAAATGACTCAAAACGGACTACGTAGTTTATGGACGAGCCCTTTCCACAGTACGTGTCACCTTCAGAGGTCATTCATAGTAAGAGGTGCCCGATTATGGAATGAAGTACCATACGATATTAGAAATGCACCTTCCCTGTATTATTTCAAAAATCTCCTTTTCAGATATTTGTACAATACTCCTAGTCCAACTCTCAAAATTACTTACTGGTAAACTCTCATATTTAATTCTGGAGTATTTCATCTTCGACTTTCCTTCTATCTTCAGTAATTTTTGCAAATTTTTATTTATTATACACACAGATTTTTCCCTCTTTATTTCTACATTAACATGCACAAGAGCTACTTATTAACCACCGAATGTTAATTACTACGCAATAATCTCAAACCTAATTTGATACGTATACTGAGATTGACTCCATTTACTTTACTTAGTTTATATATTAAATTATAAGATTAATCAAATATTTTGCCGATCAGTGTCTGCACATATTTGTAATAAACGTGTATTATCCTGTTCCTTAGAGGGCTACTTAGCTCTAGGGAATTTTTTTCAATAAATACAAATACAATTACTTTCTAAACTCTTGGAAAACAGCTTATATCGTAGTCTTCCAAAAGGCACGCAAGACCCGTATCATCCCAATAGCTATCGACCCATTAGCTTACTAAGCACGATGAGCAAAATTTTTGAAAAGATAATTCTCATTAGAATAAATAAACACATCGAGAAAGATAGCATTATTAGACCAGAGCAGTTTGGCTTCAGAAAAGAACATTCCACACAACACATGATACTTAAACACGTAGAAAATGTAACCCATAATTTCAATTGGAAAAGGAACACAGGAGCTGTCTTCCTCGACGTGGAGAAAGCATTTGATAGCGTATGGCATATCGGGCTACTAAAGAAACTAATCAATTATAAAATTCCAAGTAAACTCATTCGCATATTGCATTCTTATCTCTCTAACAGAAAAATTTTAGTGAAGATAAATGACACTCTGTCAGACAAACTTTGCATCAAAGTGGGTGTCCCCCAGGGCAACATAATGGGACCAATGCTCTTCCTTTACGCCAATGACATCCGAATAATCCCCAGAGTTCTCCTGGGTATATAAGCGGATGATACGGTCCTATTTGTAAACTCATAGTGCGATAAAACAACCCTGAGACTCCTCAATGAGGCACTTAAGATTGTAGAAGCATGGTGCAAATTATGGAGAATCAAAATTAACACAACCAAATGCGAAGCTTTACTTTTCTCGGTTAAGAAACGCAAAAAACTAGAGGCACCACAAAGGTTTGGGCAACCAATAAATTGGAAAGATTCCGTTAACACTAGAAGGACGGGCGGTGTCCTCAGGACACCTTGCGTATTAAAAACGCTGTGGTTCGCATTTGAGTAAAAATTTCGATCTCTCTGACCTTGACTTTTCCTAAAGTTGACCAAAATACACATTTCCCAAGTTTCACATCGATATCGATTTTTGAACCGGCGATATTGATCCAGCTACTTAGAAGGACGGGCGGTGTCCTCAGGATACCGGCTGTTTTCGAGAGCAATAACGAAAGCGAGCCGTCCTTTGGACGTCCACCATGGCGCTTTAAAAAAACCGTATTGTTTTTGTTCATTTTACTTCAAAGTTGTATCTGGTTGTACTATTTTGACGTTTCTAAGGTTTTTTTGCTGAAAATCTGACATTTACAGAAATTGATTACTTAGCATGTTCATTGTTCTTGACTCTTTATTTACTTTTATAGACGACTGTACTTGATAATTTTCATACATACCGTGGAAAGAATGTATGCATGTCACATTTCTCTTCTGATTTTCTTCTGCGTTCTTAAATACAAATAAATAACGCAAAAATGCACTTTTTGTTGATTTTCTTCGTACATGCATCCTTTTTTACTATGACTGTACCCACGCTATCACTAGTCATGTGACTAGAAATCCACACGGTCAACGAGAAGGTATCAATACCATTAGCGGAATTCCGAAATCCACATGTTCCGTCACGATTTAGTCACTAAACGCCCCGGTGTCCTGAGGACACCGACCGTCCTTCTAGGAGGGGTCCAGACCCCAGTCCTTCTAGTGTTAAATATCTCGGCCAAAAAGTTCAAAAACGCAATAAATTTAACTTGCATGTCAAGGACGTGAAGGGTAAGGACATGGGGGTCATCTCTCGCTTACATCTGATTATTAACAAAAATTCAAGTATAAAACCAGATTACGGGAGTTTGATTTACAAAATGTTCATTAGACCCATTATTACATATGCATGCACAATATGGGGAGGAACGCACTTCAACTCTTCCGCACGTCAGCCACAAGCGTGTGCTGGGTCTCACTGGAGTGGGCGATGGCAGGGGCCACCCCACCCCCCCTTTTTTCACTATTGTTACTCGAGCGTCCTGTCAGGCCGTCAGTTGAACGGGTACTTTTAATAATCAGTCAATTATATTTCGTTTCCGTTATCCATACATACCCATGGTGCCTTGTCTTTGAGGCACCATCATTATTATATCTTAGCAATTTATTTTAAATTATAATTAATGTTTTTGCTGAATCGGAGAATTCTGATTATTCTCAACGTCTTCATCACGCAAATTCCGATTCACGGCTGTTTTCAACCGGTTACAGAAAACATCCTACTTCTGATTGAAATGTGAAATTCTCCGATTCGTCAGGTTATGTAACCAATCGCTGTCAACCGACAAACTCTTTTCAAGAATGCCGATTCAAAAAAATGTGGGATGGGGTCAACTTTGCACGTAGCAACTTTGCACGTGCCCAACTGTGCACGTCGATGGCCAGACGGACAACTGTGCACGTCGTTGGTCAGACGGACAACTGTGCACGTTCCATTTGTGCACGTGCACAGTTGCCCAAGTGACAACTGTGCACGTCTAAATTTTGACGTGCACAGTTGTCCAAGTACCATCTGTGCACGTGCATAGTTGTCCAAATGACAACTGTGCACGTCGAAATTTAGACGTGCACTGTTGTCCAAGTGACAACTGTGCACGTGCACAGATGGTACTTGGACAACTGTACACGTCGAAACTTAGACGTGCACAGATGGACTCGTGTGAACTTTAACGTGCACAGATGTCACTTCCCTAACTGTGCACGTGCACAGATGTCACTTGCCCAACTGTGCACGTGCACAGATGTCACTTGCCCAACTGTGCACGTGCAGAGATGTCCCTTGCCCAGCTGTGCACGTTTATTTCCTTACGTAAGGGTTTATACGAGGGTGATCCTTTGTATCTACGTATAATAAAATTTTAACAGTTAAAATTATTCAATCCTGGTGGAGTGGAGCGTATTAACTTTCTTAAAGTTAGTTTAAAAATATTTTAAATATTATTTTGATGGAATTCTTCCCTTCAAATTATTAAAGATATATGAAAATATCTTTTTGTTCGACTCCCTTAAAAACGCGCCATTGCATGCGCGTGAAGCAGGCGTAATGTGGCCGCTTCCAGCCTAGTGACGTTCGGACATGCGCACTTCGCCGCCGGGCTGACATGAAACTGTACGCCCGCTACTCATGCAAATACAGTACGGTGTGTGTCAAGGGTGTACGGCTATTTTGACTCGTCAAAATAGCCTTCTTTACGCCCTCGAAGCACAATGTATTTGTAATGACTTGGTATCTTAACTAACAATGAGTACAACGACTGTATTTGACAGAGAGAGGTTTATTGATAATCGGCTGAATTATTAACAGGCGCGTGTGACTCTCAGTCGCAGACTGAGTTAACTTACCCGACTACTGTGGCACTAGTGAATCATATATATACCTGTATATCGAGCAAGCCTTCACACTCTCCCCCGTGTAAATAAATGAACAATTGAACATTTACTATTTCTTAACAATCAATCCGTACCTTATTATACATCTCATTCTTATATAAACCTTCACTTATCCCTTTTTATTTTTTATGCGCTCGGATCGACGAAGCTGAGCCTCTCCATTTTTCCCGCTCACATTTCGGTTATTGGTAGTGCTACATGCAGCCTCTACTGTAATTTCGCTTCCTGAACTCAAGTTACATAGAATCATCTGATTGGCATGCCTTTTGAATATTATGTTGTCGCATTTTACACCATACGTGATACCCGGAACGATTTCTGAAGTTATTACCGCTGGTGACCATTTCTCTCCTCCACCCCTGTAATCCTTTATCATGACTGAATCACCCACCTTGAAACTGATCTCACGCGAACCCGCGTAATTTTGCTTTCGTTTTTCTGGGTGCGTTAACATTCTTGTTTCTAAAGGCATTGGGCGAAGTAACGATAGTTTATTTCGCAATTCTCTATTTAACATTAATTTAGCTGGAGTTTGTTTGGTGGCTACATGGGGTGTGCAACGATAATCAAATAAAAAATCTCTAACGGCTGTTACCAGCGTCATACCTGACTTCATCATAGCATGAATTTTCCGTTTAAATGTATCTACATAATTTTCAGCTGCACCATTAGTTGCTGGGTGATGTGGTGGTGATGTGCTATGTCTTATTCCACAGCTTTTCATAAATATTTCAAATTCTTTTCCTTTAAAAGCTGCAAAATTTTCTGTCACCACATGAGCTGGAAATCCGTATCTAGAAAAAAGTTCTCTAAATACGCGAATAATCTCTATTTCAGATATTCTATTCATTATAAATGCTTCCGGCCATTTACTGTGACTATCTATAATTATCAAAATATTCTTTTTTTCTATTGGCCCTAAAAAATCTGCATGTAAACGATGCCATGGCATTGTTGGCCATATCCACGGAGTTAAAGGTATTCTTGGTGGATTTCTACGATTTTCTAGACAAGGTAAACATTTCTTGGTAATTTCTTCTATATCATCATCTATTTTAGGCCACCATACAAATGCTCTAGCTAAAGCTTTCATTTTTGCTACCCCGAAATGACTATGATGTAATTCGTGCAATACCATTTTTTTCAATGGTTGTGGAATTACCACCCCGTGGCCCCATAACATGCAATCATTCTCAACTGTTAATGCATTTCTTCTCTCCCAAAACGATTTTATATCATCCTCTTTAGGACATACTGTTGGCCATCCATCTAAAATCCATCTTAGTAGTTTGCCTAAACTAGCATCGTTCCGGGTTTCACGTTGTACTGCCCGCCAATTTAACGTTGCAAAATCATAATCTTTAATTTGGTTTACATATGTATTTCGCGTTTCTTCCAAAATTTTAAATTTAGAATTATCGTTTATTTGTGTAGGCAAAGGCAAACGACTCAACCAATCAGCATAATTCTCACACCCGTGAATATGTTTTATGTCAAATTGATAGGCTTGTAAAAAGACCGCCTAACGCTGCATTCTCGCAGCTGCTATTTCTGGAATAGGTTTCCTAGGATTGAAAATCCATGCTAAAGCGGCATTGTCCGTTTGGAGTAAAAATTTGTAACCATATAAATATTCATAACATTTTTTTACTACAAACACAATCGCTAACCCTTTTTTTTCAACGTGTGCGTACTTTGTTTCGGTTGTAGTTAATGTTCTGCTCGCAAAACCTACTGGGTGATCATATCCATCTGGAAATCTATTAGCTAATACTGCCGAGATACCGTAAGGAGAAGCGTCACAAGTCAAAACAATTAGTTTGTCAGGGTCAAAATGAGCTAGACATTTATGTGATGATAAATGTTTTTTTACTTCTAAAAAATCTTGGTCATTTTGATTTGTCCAGGTAAATTTCTCTGCTTTTAATACGTTGTATAATGGTCTTAACTTGTCCGCTTTCTATATTTTTAGTAATACAAGAAATTCCATTTCTGTCAATACGAATACCTAAATATTCTATTTTTGATTGGAGAAAAGAACACTTCTCAAATCTTAAACATAGTCTTCCCTCACTTAGTCGTTTCAAAACTTCTTTTAATCTATTTGAATGCTCCCTCCTGCTTGGTGCCGTAATTGATATTTCATCAATAAAAATTGCGACACCTTCGATTCCTGATAATAGTGATGACATAACTCGTTGGAACGATCCCGGTCCCGTGGCTACTCCATACGGCAGTCGAACATATTTAAGTAACCCCATTTGCGTGCTAATAACCACAAGATTTTGACTTTCATCAGCCAAAGGTAGTTGCTGATAAGCTTCCGAGAGATCAAGTTTAGTAAATTCCTTTCCCCCTCTACATACATCAATTACATGTTCAATTCGTAATGAAGGAACTATGGGAGTTCCCCATTCACTATATTCAATTGGTATTAATGCTTTAATGCTAACTAATCGTTTTATCTCAGCTTCTACCTTCGGCTTGATACTCAACGCTAGACGCCTAGGTGGGAAAAATTTTGGTTTTACATCTTCTTTTAATTCCAGCTTTAGTTTTCCTTTTGTGAAGGTACCACATTTTGGCGCGAAAACTTCCGAAAATTCTTCTTTTAATGATTTTATTTTTTTAGGAATATCTATTGGCACTGACTTAATGTCGTTGAGTTTATGCCTGTCATAATCATCAAATTTTGGTGGCCACATTTCTAATGCATTTAACCAGTTTCGCCCCAATATTGGGTTTCCCTCCTCCTTGACAACATATAACCAACCTGATATTGAAGTATTTTTACGCTTGAATGTAACACTAAATTTCCCTGAAGTGACTAAAGGATCATTTGCATATGTGTGTAACCCTACATTTGTTTTAACTAACGGTTCCCATTTAAAAATATTTTGATAATCTTTTAATGATATAACCGATACTGCTGCTTCTGTATCTACTTCCATTTTAATAAGAATATTATTTACTTCTATTTCCTCATAAACAGGGTCTACGCATTCAGATTTGACCGATGGCTTTTTCACTCCATCTTGTATCATAAAGCATTTATATTGTATTTTAAATAAATCATATTCAAAACGTTCTTCCTCTAATTCTTGCTCTGCTTCTAAAGTTTCATTTTCATTTTCCTCGGCCAAATCTGAAGTGCTTACTGACTTAATTTGTGTATTGGAACGCCGAGGGCACATTCGGAAAATATGTCCTTGCTTGCCACAATCACTACAATATTTTTCACGTAATGAACATTGGGACCTTACGTGGTTAGATTTACCGCAACAATAACATTGAGGGTCTCGATCATGTATTCGTTGTTGCTCTGTCCTTGTTTTTGTTTCTTGATTTCTTCTTATCGCTCCTCTGCCTTGAACTGCTTGATTTCTCCACTGCCGTTGATTTGTGCTGATAAGATTGATATTTTTCTCGTCTGTCTCCTTTTTCGCTTCCGCACTGGTACTATCACCTTCCTTATCTGCCAAATTTTTGGTTTGCAATTCGGCTAATTCAACGGTTCTTCCAATATCCAAAAGTTCAATCAATGTTTTACTGGAATTTTTTAACAACTCATATCGCATTAATTTTCCATTAACACCAGAAATGAGTTGGTCTTTTAACTGCATTTCCAGATCAGCTGCTGTAAATTTACATTCCCTTGCCTTCGCTCGAAGTGCCTTCACAAAATTGTCAATTGATTCAGTACCTGTCTGTTTCCTTGCTCGAAACTCGAATCGAGCAATGTGATTGTTCGTTTTAGGTATATATAGATCGTCTAGTTTTGTTATTAATTCTTCAAATGTTTTTTCTATTGGTTGTGCGGGTTGTGTATGTATTAACAACTCTTAAAACACTTCCGATGATAATTTTGTGATTAATAGAGCAGTTTTTAGATCGCTTTTGACACTACTCAGGAGGATAAATGCATTCAACTGTTCTCGGTAGGCTTCCCAAATTTCTCCTTTTTTATATTGAGGCAGTTGACTAATATTTGATGACATCTTTAGAGGTGAGAAATCTCCTGCTTTACTTTTTACTTCGTTTTTTTGTTGTTCTTTTGTGAGAGACACTAATCCACTTCGCAAACTTTCGATTGAAGAGTCTATTTCTACAAATTGCTCGTAATGTTCACAGATTTCCAACAAATCCTTTTTCGTTAATAGATAAATCCATGAAGTTTTACCACTTTTTACACTCGTATCCACTTCACTCCATGATAACTTTTCGGGCATTCCGAGATCCTTTTATTATTATTTTTTTTCAACTGAATCCCATCCTCGTCGCCACTGTAATGCCTTGGTATCTTAACTAACAATGAGTACAACGACTATATTTGATAGAGAGAGGTTTATTGATAATCGGCTGAATTATTAACAGGCGCGTGTGACTCTCAGTCGCAGACTGAGTTAACTTACCCGACTACTGTGGCACTAGTGAATCATATATATACCTGTATATCGAGCAAGCCTTCACAGTACTATTTTGAATTTACTTTTCAATAGTTTCATCTCATTACCGTGCCTACTTGGTAGGTATTAATTTTTTTCAAGTTACTTATCTGTCTTCGATTTGACAAAATCTTTTATTTAGTTTATGTATTTTTTTAAGTAAATAGGGAAAAAATATTTTTTATCAGTGTTTTACTGTTGTTTGTGTGGCGATGTATAATGACGGGTTACACATTTGTCTTCGTCATTGGTTAGAGAAATCTCAAGCTTTATTTATTTGGGTGGTTCACATGTTTTTCTTTAAATTTTCTTGGTGTCACCCACCAGATTTATTCGAACACAAAAAAGTAAGTACGTATTTTTTCATTTTAAAATCAATTGCTTTTTATGAGTTGTTCAAAGCCCATAAATGTTCACGTGTATTTCCTCTGGAAAAAGGCCTTTTTGAAAATTTGCGATAGAATCGTTAATATTGAATTATCTTGCTGTATCTGGCACTATTTTCTTGAAAATTTTCTGCTTAATACTTCTTAAATTCAACACCCATAAACCATTTTTATGGGGTCTCGAAAAAAACTCCATAAGTGGAAAAATGAAGTATTATGTCCTGCAAGAAAAAAAGTTCCCTTGCTCAAGCATGGGTCAAAAATAGTGCATAAATGTTTGAGGTTCGACGGATTCCAGAGTTTAACTTGCATAAAAACATCTATAAAACCTTACTTATTCTCTCTATTTATCGTGTCTCATAAATTGGCCTAGTTTCAAGTGCTTTTTCGTACAAAAATTCTTAATTGGTTCCGAATATCAAAACTGTATGTATAACTCCAAAGCTAAGATTCATAAATCTATTAAAATTGGTTGAAATCAATATTTCCTAGTTCAATAATAATATTTTACAGCCCGAAATTCGATTGCTAAATGATCAATTTTCGCAGAATATAGCCAGAAAGTTTTCAATTCTACAGAACAAATGGGAGAAAGAATTCGGACATGCGCAAAAGTTTGAAAATTCCGCGAGCCTCACTTTCGACGAATTCATAGAATTCAAGGAATTCATAGATTTCCGCGAATCCGTAGTGAATTCGCTGAATTCGTTAAAATCGTTGAATTCTCTGAATTCCCTGAATTCTTCAAATTCTAGGAATGGAATTCACTGAATTCCCTTGACTCTCTGAATTACTCTAATTCTCAAAATTTCTGGACTTTTTTGAATTCCTTGAATTCTCTGAATTCCTTGAACTCTCTGAATTACTGAAATTCTCCGAAGTCACTGAATTCTTTGAATTCCATGAATTCTTAGAATTCCTTGAATTCTCTAAATTCTTTGAGTTTCTCGAATTCCTTGAATTCTCTGAATTCCTCGAATTCTTTGAATTCCTTGAATTCTCAGAATTTCTCGAATTCTTTGGATTCTCTGAATTCCTTGAGTTTGTTGACTTTCTTGAATCCGCTGAATGCCTTTAATTTCTTGAATACCTTTAATTCTCCGAATCCCTTGAATTCTCTGAATGCAAGAAATTCTCTGAATTCTTCGAACTCTCTGAATTACTTAAATCCTCTGAATTCTCTGAATTCTCTGCATTCCCTGGATTCGTTGTATTCTCTGAATTACTTGAGTTTGTTTAATTCCTTAAATTCGCTAAATGCCTCCAATTTGCTGAATGCCTTGCTTTCTATGAATCCCTTGAATTCTCTGAATTCCTTGAATTCTGTGAATTCTTCGAATTCTCTGAATTCCTTGAACTCTCTGAATTACTTAAGTACAACCCTTACGTAAGGACATGAACGTGCACAGTTGGAGAAGCGACATCTGTGCACGTGCACTGTTGGTAAAGGGTCATCTGTGCACGTGCACAGTTAGGCAAGTGACATATGTGCACGTGCACAGTTAGTAAAGTGACATATGTGCACAGAAAAGTGCGAAGGAGTCCATCTGTGCACGTCTAAATTTTGAGGTGCACAGTTGTCCAAGTACCATCGGTGCACGTGCACAGTTGTGCAAGTACCATTTGTACACGTGCACAGTTGTCGAAGTGACAACTGTACACGTCTAAATTTCGACGTGCACAGTTGTCCAAGTACCATCTGTGCACGTGCACAGTTGTCCAAATGACAACTGTGCCATTTACATTACCTTTATACACATGCTTCGTCAGTCGTTCATCTTTCATTCTTTCAAGATGTCCGAACCACCTTAGCTGATCTTTTTCCCATATGTCAACTTGTGTATCTCCTGTACCACATTCTTTGAGGATTGTCTCGTTTCGGACTTTGTTTATCAGTGTTTTCTCGCATATTATGCGCAGAGGTTTCATGCCGATCGCGTTGATTTTACTCCTGTCCTTTTCTTGACAGGTCCATGTCTCACTACCGTATAGTACAGTTGGTACGAATATGGAATTATGTATGGCCGTTTTAGCTTTTTTTGATATGTTTTTATTTGTGAGGATGGACCCCGCTCTACCGATAACCTTCTTACCCTTATTTATGCGCCTATCTAACTCCCCATCTATTTTTCCGTCGTTAGTGAATAGACTACCTAGATATACGTACTTGTCAACTTGTTTCAATCTCTCATCACTTAGGACAATGTTGCATATTGTTTTCGAACTTTTGCCCTTAAAACACCATTATTTTCGTTTTATTCACGTTAATTTTGAGGCCCATCTTCTTCATGCTTGTATTAAGTTCATAAATACTCTTTGCAAGTCCTCGACTGATTCTGCCATAACAATTTTGTCACCTGCGAAAGCTAACCCACGTACCTTGACGGTTTCGAGATCTACACCTTCTTCGTCGAAGAGGGCACTTCTTAGACACTTATCCATGAATATGATAAATAGCCACGAGGACATAACGCATCCTTGTTTCACGCCTTGCATAATATCGAACCAGTCACTCAGTTTCCCATTTACCCTTACACTCGCTTTACTACCTGTATATATTGTTTTTATTGCTTGTAGGAGCCCTCCATTTACTCCGTACTCTTTAAGGACTTTCCAAAGTTTACTTCTGTTTACCTTGTCAAATGCTTTTTCTAGGTCAATAAATGCACAGAAAATTTTCTTTCCTACTCTCAAGCTATTTTCTGTGATCTGTCTTAGGCTAAATATCTGATCTGTACATGATGGTCCTGGCATAAATCCATTTTGGACTTCCCATATCTTCTCTTCTGTAATTTTCATTACTCTACGAATAAGTATTTTTGAGTATATTTTACTTACGGTACTTAGTAGGCTGATACCTCTGTAATTACTGCAGTTGCTTTTATCTCCCTTTCTTTTATATATTGGTACAATAATCGCCTTTCTCCTATCGTCTGGGACTTCCTGTCTCAAAACATAAATTTGTCAATTCGCACAACCTGTGAGGTACGTACTCGCCACCGTATTTAAGCATTTCAGCGCCAATACTGTATATACCAGCAGCCTTACCGTTTTTCAAGTTCTTAATTATATCTCTGACCTCAGTGACACAGACTTTTTCAATTGGGTTTTCTAATGCATTGTGTTCAATGTCGTAGTTTTGTTGCCCTATATCTTCACCTCCTAATAG
>CAKNXH010060943.1:397229-411671 GCA_932178445.1 Andricus quercusramuli
CTATTAGGAGGTGAAGATATAGGGCAACAAAACTACGACATTGAACATAATGCATTAGAAAACCCAATTGAAAAAGTCTGTGTCACTGAGGTCAGAGATATAATTAAGAACTTGAAAAACGGTAAGGCTGCTGGTATATACAGTATTAGCGCTGAAATGCTTAAATACGGCGGCGAGTACATACCTCACAGGTTGTGCGAATTGACAAATTTATGTTTCGAGACAGGAAAACCCAGACGATTGGAGAAAGGCGATTATTGTACCAATATATAAAAGAAAGGGAGATAAAAGCAACTGCAGTAATTACAGAGGTATCAGCCTACTAAGTACCGTAATAAAATATACTCAAAAATACTTATTCGTAGAGTAATGGAAATTACAGAAGAGAAGATATGGAAAGTCCAAAATGGATTTATGCCAGGACGATCATGTACAGATCAGATATTTAGCCTAAGACAGATCACAGAAAATAGCTTGGGAGTAGGAAAGAAAATTTTCTGTGAATTTATTGACCTAGAAAAAGCATTTGACAAGGTAAACAGAAGTAAACTTTGGAAAGTCCTTAAAGATAGATAAACGTTTATTTTTCAGCCTGCTGGCCTTAAAAATTTACTAACATCCATCCATTCCTCATGTCTAAGTCGCACGCTTTTATCGCCTTGCCTTTCTCAATTCGCCTTGCCTTTCTCAATTCGCCTCGCCTCGCACTCATGTCCCTACTTTTTCGCATTGCCTCGCTTGCCAACCTCTGTTTTCGCTCTAATACTTACAACTTATCTACTATTTACAATATTTACATGTTACTTATATCTACTTTCTCTCCTATTTACAATCTTTCCGTCTCCATTCCTCTTCCTCCTCCCTTCTCTTCATCTCCATCTTACCCAACACTCCCTTCACCCATGCTACTGCCCTTTTCTCCCCCTTTTCATGCAACACTGCCTCCATGCTTATCTCACTTCTCTCCACCTCCACGCACTCCTCCAACCAGTGCTCCACTCTTGCATCCCCCTTTCCACACAGTTCACATATCCTCTTCTCCCGTGGGAGCCAGAACCTATTGAAACCCTCCATACACCCACACCTCATCCTCGCTATAAGTTCCTGACTTCCTTTCTCTCCTTTCACACATAAATATTCCGCTCTTATCCATGGCATAATCCACACATAGTTCCCGTTTAAGCTCGACTCTCTTATTCTCTCTTCCCCCTCTGTCCTCTCTCTCTCCATGCCATTTTGCTTAACCAAGTCATAAACCTTCCTTCCTTCCTCGTGCATCCTTCTTACTTCATCCATCTGCAGTCCATTCATTCTAAAATACCTTTCCCTCTCAACCTCCATCTTCGAACCCCCTCTTCTGTTCTCCATCTCCCACCAACACTCCCTAACCAGCCTACTTCCCCCCTTTTCCAGAAATTTCTCCTCATCTTTACACGCCCTGCTCCCTGCTAGAATCCTCACACCCGTCCTCCCCGTCTCCCTCCTGACAACATACTTAGGCGTGTTCCTTGCCAACTCCAGGGTCCACTTTACATACCTTTCCTGCGTTCTATTTACCTCTTCACTTTCCTTGCACCCCCACACCTCTACTCCATACAATAGCACACTCATCACTAGCGAATCAAACAGCTTCATTGTCCGTCCAAAATCATCTGCGAATAGCTTCTTTCCCAACCCCCGCACATGCCTCATCACCACATTTGCTCTCCTCACTCTCTTTTATGTGACCATCCACTCCCCCATTCCTCCGAAACACGAAGCCCAAGTACACAAACTCCTTCACCTCCTGCACCTTGTTTTCCTTCCACTTCCACTCTCCTCCCTTATCCCTTATCCCTTCCCCTCCTCTTCTGAACACCATATCCTTGGACTTTTCCGCATTCAACTCTAACCCCTTCTTATCCAGGTATATTCTCAACCACTTCATCATCTCCTTTAAGGCCTCCTCGCTATTTGCCAGCAACACTATGTCATCTGCATACGCTAGTGACCAAATTCTAACCCCTCCCATCATGACTCCTCCTACCACCCCAGCCTCCAGCTTACTTTCCATATCCGCAATTAAAATCGCAAACAGCGTTGGGCTCAGAGGACACCCCTGCCTCAACCCCCTATCCATCCAGAATCCCTTTGGTCTCTTCATATATCTCCCTTCCCCTCTCAATTAGGCCTTTTTCTACCCCCCTATCCTCCATCGCCTCCCACAACCTCCCCCTATCCACCGACGCAAACGCGCTTTTGAGATCCACACAAAAACGCGTACACTTTCTTCCCCTTCTTCGCTAATTCTCTATTCACCACGTGCTGCAGAACGTAAATATTGTCAAATAGTACTCCTACCCGCCCTAAATCCCGCCTGCATCTCCGGCAATATTCCTTTTCCCTCGACATCCTTCCGCACTCTCTCTGCCACCACCATCGCGTATACTTTATACGCCGTATTCATTAGCGTGATCCCTCTATAATTTTCCTGCCTATCTCCATCTCCTTTCTTATACAGTGGTACTATTAACCCTTCTCTCCACCCTCTTGGGAATTCCTCGCCCCTCCATACTTTCTTCACTACCTCCTTTAGCCTCTCCCTAACCTCTTGTGTACTAAACAGCCATGCTTCGTTCCCCACCCCATCCAACCCTGCTGCTTTTGACCTTTTCAACTTCCTTATCTGCTTCTCTATCTCTTCGTCATTCAACTCCTCCATCTCTGCCTCCCCCGTTCTTCTACTTCCCCCGTCCGTCTTCCTTGAATCTGAGCCCTGGAATGATTCTTTAAAAAATTTCCGCCATTCCTCACTTCCTATCTTCTAGCTGCTCCCCCACCCTCCGCTTCCTAAGCCTATTTATTATCTTCCAAACGTCTCCCTCTGTCTTAAAATTTGCTAACTCCTCTCCCAGCTCTTTCTCTTTTTCCTGTTCTTTCTTCCTACACATCACTCTAAACCCCTTCCTCATTTCTACGTACTCCTCCCTCCTCGCATTACCCTCTTTCCACTTCTGGTACTTCCTCTTCACCTTCCTCTTCATCTTTTTACATTCCCTATTCCACCTCGGCTTCACCATTCCTTTCTTCTTCTTTCTGAATACCTTCTTTTGCACAAACCCTTGCACCTTCTCTTTCAGATCCTCCCATATCTCTTCCACCGACTCCCCTCCAAAGCGTACCTTTCCTAGCTCCTCTTGATACTTCTCCACCGCCTCCCTCGTCCAGTTCACCCTCTCCCTTATCGAGACTTCTTCCCTGACTTGTCTTCCGCCACCCTCACCTCTTATCAATAGACTCAATGGCTGATGGTCTAATTCCACCCTCCCCTCTACTGCGAATTTTTCCGTCTCCTCCCATCCTTGCATATTCATAACCACATAATCTATCACCGATACCCCCACCTTACTCACGTATGTGTTTTCTCCTTCTTCGTCCCCCGTTGCCATACCATTCGCCACCGCCCAGCGTCTATCCTCCATCCAGTCCCTTAGAATCTCCCCCTCCTTATTTGTTATCATATCCTTCGATTTCCTTTCGAAGCTCTCCCCTTCCGTGTAAGGTCCCCCTTCGCTCCCCATCCTCGCATTAAACTCCCCACCCACTATCGCCATACTGTCCTCTCTTTCGCCCAGCAGGTCCTCCACCCTTACTTTAATTCTTTCCATCCCCTCCTTATTGTACACTGTAACAAACTTACAGGTTATGCCTCCTATTTTTATTTTCCTCATTTGCACTCCCTCCCCCTTTTCCTCTCCATTAACTTTTTCCTCTAATCCATCTCTAACCCCGGTTATAATTCCCCCACTGGCCCTTCCTTTCTTCTTCACTCTGACCGCCTCCTGAAGTCTCCACCTATACCCCCTTGGCAGCTTTGGCTCTATCCTATCCCATTCCTTTCTTTCTACCCATGTCTCTACCAGTCCCACAACGTCGAATTCCTGGATATAACGCCAGAACTCCTCGTCCTTCTTCTTTACGCCCGCTACATTCCAATACAGCACCTTCACTACTCCTCTACCCTGCCTTATCCCCACCCCCCTACTGCCTACGAAACAAATTCCCCTGCACTTCCTTCAACACATCTTTCTCCTCATCCCACACCCACATTTTCTCGTCTATTTTTATTTTCCGATATCCTGACTTCGCCGATCTCCCTTCACTCCTCTCCCTTCTAGCCCTGTCGTTCAGCATTCTCTGCACATCCCTTTCCCTTCTCGTTAAATCGTGATCGATGAAAACTGCCTTATCCTTTATCCTATTTTTATTTCGCATTACCCCCAACTTTTCTCCCCAGCTCTCCATCTCCACAACCGCCACTTCCTTGTCTTTTCTCCCCTCCACCTTAACTTTCCCTACCCTGCCTTTAACCCACCCTATGCTCTGTAGCAGCGCTTCCACGCCCTCTCTTTCTTTCCCGCTCTTTAGCTTCAACCCTTTTACCACAATATTATTCCTCCTGTCTGCCTTCTCTTTTCTCTCCATTCTCAGCTCCATTGCCCCTAACCTTTCCCTATCTGCCCTCTCTTCATTCTCACTCCTACGCTCTCCCACTTTCTCTTTTATCATCTTTTCTACCCTCTCCCAAATACCTTTAATCTCGCTCCCCCACCTCCGCCTCCTACTTCCATTTGCATCCTATCTTCCTCTTCCATCAGCTTCATTTAAGCATCTTTTTCTTTCCTTTCCCTCTCTAACCCCTCTACTCTCTCCCTCATCTCTTCCATCTCCTTTTCCCATTTCTCATCTCTAATTCTTAATTCCTCCCTCAACCCCCTGATCTCGCCTATCAGCATACCGAGCGCCTCCTTCTCCACATTTCCCTCCATTTTTCGGGGGGGGGGGGGGGGCCTCCTAGTTCTCCCGCGTTTTTTAAACAGGCTCTCTACCGCGCTTTTGTCCGGGCTCTCTTGGCTGTCTTTTTTCCTCTTCAAGAGATCCTCCCCGTTACTTGCGCTCGAAGTTCTCTCCCTCACCGTCTCTCTTCCTTCGTTCTCACCGTCCCGCTCTCTCCCTCTCCCTGACGCGCTACTAGACCCCGAGCCACGGGCTGTTGACCGTCGTGGCACGTGGAAAATTTCCTCCCCGTCAACTTCACTACGCGTACACTCACTACCCACCTCCCGCTCTGCCGCTGGTAACTGAGACCAGTCCGTGCAGTACCCTTCTCAACCGCCAGATGTCTCTGCAGAATGCTGTCTCTATTGCCGCCAAATTCTCCCTATATTTCCCTTTTTTTCTTTTTTTCAATTTCTCACAGCCCTTGCAGACACCCCTTTCTCTCACTTAACACCACCACAAATTTTCGAGCACCACACTTGACCCTCGAAGGCCCAATACTCCTGACGCCAAATTCCCCCGATTCCTTGCTAACCTAACCTCACTTTCTCAATTTACTTAAATACCACCTTGCCCCTACGCTCAAGATTACTTTTTCTCTCCCCAATTCACCCCACACAACCCTATTCACCTCCTCCGCTTCCACCCTCACACTCCACTCACATCTACCACACAAATTCCGTAAATCCTCTCACCACTTGACACTACCCACGTACGGAGTAAGTGTAGGGCTCCTACAAGCAATAAGAACAATATATATAGGTAGTAAAGCGAGTGTAAGGGTAAATGGAAAACTGAGTGACTGGTTCGATATTATGCAAGGCGTGAAACAAGGATGCGTTATGTCCTCGTGGCTATTCATCATATTCATGGATAAGTGTCTAAGGACTGCCCTCTTCGACGAAGAAGGTGTAGATCTCGAAACCATCAAGGTACGTGGGTTAGCTCGCGCAGATGACAAAATTGTTATGGCAGAATCAGTCGAGGACTTGCAAAGAGTATTGAATAAACTTAATACAAGCATGAAGAACATAAGCCTCAAAATTAACGTGAATAAAACGAAAATAATGGTGTTTGAGGGCAAAAGTGAGAAAACAATATGCAACATTGTCCTAAGTGATGAGAGATTGGAACAAGTTGACAAGTACGTATATCTAGGTAGTCTATTCACTAACGACGGAAAAATAGATGGGGAGTTAGATAGGCGCATAAATAAGGGTAAGCAGGTTATCGGTAGAGCAGGGTCCATCCTCACAAATAAAAACATATCAAAAAAAGCTAAGACGGCCATACATAATTCCATATTCGTACCAACTGTACTATACGGTAGTGAGACATGGACCTGTCAAGAAAAGGACAGGAGTAAAATCAACGCGATCGGCATGAAACCTCTACGCATAATATGCGGGAAAACACTGATAAACAAAGTCCGAAACGAGACAATCCTCAAAGAATGTGGTACAGGAGATACACAAGTTGACATATGGGAAAGAAATCAGCTAAGGTGGTTCGGACATCTTGAAAGAATGAAAGATGAACGACTGATGAAGCATGTGTATAAAGGTAAAGTAAATGGCAGAATGCCCAGAGGTAGACCGCCGAAAGAATGGTTAGAATCTGTGAATGAGACACTGATCCGAAGAGACATAAGAAGCCACAGAAACACGAGAGCTTGCATGAAAAAACGCATGTACGTGAAGGAAGCTAGAGTAGTATGCCAGGACAGAAAAGTGTGGCGGCAAATAGTTTGTAAACAGAGTAACAGTGGAGTGATTGATGCCTGAAACAAAGACCTTGGATACTAATGGGCCCAAGTGGGGAACCATGCATAACAACCTTGTGAGGCTCCTCACTTGGGGTGATCGCTAGAGAGATTGCTCAGCAACCTGGGTCGGAGCAGTGTTGCGGAATGAACGTGTTATTTAAATAAATCACACGAGAATTCCAGATCAGTCTAAAACATCTATACCTAACACCTATATACCTTATATCCATATACCGACCTACTTTATACCTAGATTCCTATTCACTAGTTTTTCCAACCGAGCAAGTCACGGCTACCCCGAGAGGGAAATGGCTTAATGGTATAATAATGATAATAATTGTTTTTTGGGGAAGTGAAAAATTGAACCAAAATTCGGAAAAGAACTAGAAAATTTCAGCTCAGAAAATTCGTGAAATCGGTCAAAGTTTTTAGGGAATGAAACTAGTATCAGGGATTTATTCCAAATTAGAAAATTCGGGAAATTTAATAAAAATTGTCTAAACTTAAAATTTTTTGTTCCGGCATGTTTAAATATTGAAACCGAAAACAGATAATTCGGAAAAATAATATATTTTTGGAAAGTTAGAACTATCTTTCAGAAATTATGATTATATTGTTTCAAATATAATGAAAAAGGATACATAAAATGGAAAATATTGTTCATTTGTGTTTAGATTAAATATGTCAAGCGGCATCCTCACGAATACCGCGCCAAGGTCACGCGACATATCTCCCAAATAAAAGTACGAAGAAAATAAACATATTTTCGAACTCTCTAACCACTAAATGACTAATTAAAATTTTTATTAAAATTTTTCGAACGAAATTGAAATTTTAAATTAGAAACATACATCGAAGGAAAATAAAAGGTGTCCTTTCCGTACAGATCCTAACTCAATTTTAAAATAAATGGATTTGAGATCGGGTTAAATTAAAATCACAATGCCGAAACCTACAGTCATGGAAAACGATCATGATAACCTAGATTTGGAAGATGCCGCTGCACTTCAAACCCAAAATATTAATTCGGATAAGTTCACAACGAGACCAATAATAGAAATTATGGTCCCAACTCCAGCCAAAAACACAGGCGCTATCCCTAAAATAATCCCGTGTGGGGTTTGCTGATCCCCCATCGGGCGCCTCCCCAGGTTGCGGATAGGGGAATGCCTCCCAGATATGGGTGGTACCGGGGAAATCAAATACCCGAGACGGACAAAAATCAGCTAGGGGAAGGAACCCCGAATTATAAACCAATCATGAGCAGGCTTCTTCAAAACAAGATACCCCAAGAGAGCTCTGATTTCTCCATCGGTTCCGATCGGGTAAAAGCCCCGGTGGCCGATGCCGGTTCCAAGGATTTTGGGGGGAACCAAAGACGCTTATCAAAGGCGGCTAATGTGAAGGAAAATATGGAGGAATAAAAGGAGTTGACCCTGGAAGGTTTCTTAAACACACTTGCGGAAGTCTTCAACGAAATGCAGGCGGGCTTTCCAAGAACCAACATGGGTTCCCCATGAAACACTCGACTATTGGAGCCATCAGAGAGGTTATCTCTGAGAATGAGAGGGCATGGCAGGGTAACCATAGAACGAGAAATTCCTGTGTCCTAGTCACCCTGGATGTGAAGAACGCCTTCAACTCAGCGAGGTGGGTTGACATCCTGGATGCACTTGAGCATCGATTCAGGGTGCCGGCGTATCTGCTCAGGGTGATTAGTAATTACCTTGATGACAGGGAGCTACAGTTCGAGACCAATGAAGGCCAGCAAAGGCGAAAAATCACTGCTGGGGTAGCCCAGGGGTCTGCACTTGGACCAGATCTCTGGAATGCATTGTACAATGGAGTGGTAGAAATCGTGCTACCTGAGTGAGCCAAACTGACTGGTACGCAGACGATCTGGCAGCCATGATATTGGCTAGAAATACCGAGGAAGCTCAACGTAGGGTAGCGCATGTTACCAGGCTGGTTAACTATTGGCTTGAGGAGCATGGGCTTTCATTGGCGGCCAGCAAAACGGAAGTAGTTGTGCTCACGAGGCAAAGGCACTACGGAGATCTATTGAGGTTCGAGATAACCGGAGAGACCGTGGAGGCTACCAAAGCCGTCCGTTATCTCGGAGAAACCCTGGATCAGAAGCTGACTCACTGGAAACAAATCCAGAAAGCGGCTGACAAAGCAAGTGCAACAGTAGTGAAACTCTCCAGACTCATGCCTAACACGATAGGCCCTAGAGCCAGTAAAAGAAAAATGTTGATGAGTGTTGCTCACTCAATCCTCCTCTACGGAGCGGAGATCTGGGCTGATGCGCTCGATATACAGAAATACCGGAACCGAATAGTCTCGGTACAAAGACGCTGCACACTGCGTATAGTAAGTGCGTATCGCACTGTTTCTGCCCCGGCAGTTATGGTAGTGGCGGGAGTAATCCCCATCTTCCTCCTTGCGAAGGAGAGGAAGAGGATGTACGAACGATATCAATTAGAGGAAGATCGTCCAAGGATCAGAGTTGAGGAGAGAGCCCGAATCCTAGCGGAATGGCAACATTGCTGGGAGACCGACTCTAGGGGAAGATGGACAGCGCGGCTCATCGGGGAGGTGGCCCCGTGGTTTGGGAGGAAGCACGGCGAGGTTAACTTTCACCTCACCCAATTCCTCATGGGTCACGGACACTTTAACTCCTTTTTACACCGGCGCAACAGGAAGGAAAGTGAAGTATGCGACTGTTGTCCCACCCAGGTGGATACGGTTGAGCATACGTTCTATGAGTGTGAACGATGGACGACTAAGAAGCATGCTCTGGAGACTGTGCTCGGAGGAACACTAACTCCTGAAAACACAGTAACGTTGATGCTCCGCAAACAGGAGCACTGGGATTCGGTGGCACAGTACATCGAATCGGTCCTTCGACAGAAGAAGAAGGAAGAGCAGAAGAGACTGCGCAATCCTCAGCAATGATGATTGTGCGGTACTTTTCTTTGAGGATAACATAAGGAAGATAGGTTTTCCTTTGTTAATTCTTTTTTAACTGCTGTTGTTTGTTCATTGTTTTTTGTCTGCAGGACAAGAGACAACTCTACAGGGTCAAAGGCCGGCGAGCCCGAGAAGAGACATCTGTCACTTTCTGCCGAGGACGACGCGTAACCCTGTGGAGTGTGAGCAAACTACACGAAGAGTCCAAGCTGGCAATGATGATGGCACCGAAGTACGGTGAGTTGGCCTTACCCCCATGTTCCTGAAGTAATGCGAAAGCGGATTCCGGGAACATGGGTTGGCGGGAAAAGGAGTTAAGGTTTAGTGGGTAGGTGCCTTTTGGTAAGTCCCACACTCACCTTCATTCCTTGTGGGCTGCGCGCCTGTGTGTTCACTTCACGTGTATGTATTTTAAATATATATGCGTGAGATGCATATAACGGTCTCGCGGTCCCCAAGGTTCGGATGTGGTTAGTGCATGAGCATTCGCCGTTTTTACTTCTTTAGAAAAAAAAAATCCCTAAAATAATAAATAGATCGATAGGTCGTGGTAGAGGTTTCGCGAGGAAAACATGGAAACCCCAATGGATAAAAATAGGTCAGAAAAAGATAGATTGACCCGGACAACATATACTGAACCAACTCAAAATAACGGTCACTTACTCCATGACCTAACTCAAACCCTAAACAGAAGCTCTGATCCAATAAACAATACATATTATTGGGATTATGAAAATTTAACCACCCTAGGCGCATCTGTAAAAAGAAATAACATAAGAAAGGGAACAAACGAAACCGTTCACATAGAAAATAGAAATAGGTTAGAAAATCGCCCACAAACCAACAACGAAATTCTTGATTGCGATTTCTTTTTGGAAAACAATACTCAGTTCATTTTAGAAACAGATGAACTTTTAGAAAGTGTCGAGTTCAATCAATTTATGAACCAACAAAAGAAAAGATTTTTTAGAGAAAAGGAAGAAAGGGCAAATCGTTTAAAACTTAGATTAAACCCGTCAGCTCATAGTTCTCTTGAAAACGAAAGAGAAAAGATTGAACCTAGTTACAGCAGTGCTCCCAATCTTGCTCCCCATTGGCACTGCGCATGCGTCGCGCCGAATTTCTGATTGACTGCGTAGCGCGCGTTTATTTAAAATGTTTTAAGTATGTAAATTGTTTCAAACAAATAATAATAAGAAAATGCATAGAAATACATTTTTAATTGCAAAATAAACTTTCGCAGTCATAGAAGTGATAATAATTTGATTTCACTGCTGAAAACATATTATTCATTTGGACATCGAAGAGAGATTTCAGTAGTGATATCAAACTATGATTATATATATATGACTGCGAAGGTTTATTTTGCAATACAAAATGTATTTCCATGAATATTCTAACTATTATTTGTTTGAAACAATCATTTTGAATATTTTAAACATTTTAAATAAGCGCGCGCTATGCAGCCAATCAGAATTTCGGCGCGCGCATGGGCAGTGCAGTTGGGAAGCAAGGTTGGGAGCACTGAGTTACAGTCGAAATAAAAGCGCATCCCTTAATAGACAGTCATTACAATTCAATTTACAAGTACCCCGTCAACTTGCCCACAACAATACCGAAAACCGTAGTAGAACGAGAATCAATAACTTAAAATTACAAAACTCAGGTGACAGTGAATCATTAGAGGACAGAAACACTTCCAACCAAAATAGACGACATAGGCTCTCGACAACAAGTAATAGGTCAAACAGCCATTCTAGAATCCACACAAATAATACGGATACGGATAGCGAACCTGAAAATAATACAAATAATCAAATAATTCCAGCGACATTTTTCCCTTTTGGCATGATACAAACGTTATTTCAAATCATGAGTAACTGGCCGATTTTTTTTAACATTTTAAAAACGCTTACATCGATGAAAGATTTTCTGAGGAAATTAGGCAAAAAATTAAATTTTGCAATCAAAAAAGGACAGAAGACATTCACTCATATTTGACAGAAATCAGAAAACTTTTTACTACACTTTACCCTAGAAAAGTTCTGGAATGCGGATTGCGTAGAGCTTACGAGAACCTTAGAATAGAATATAAAATGTACATTAAACGTAACGACTTTGAAACTTTTGAGGAACTAGAAGACTTAGGAAAAGAATGGGAAACTGAGCTAGCCAAATCAAATATTCGAGGGCAAGTTCTACAAATAACTGAACCTAAAATAGAGGACAAATTAGAACAAAAACGTAATGGCAGTAGTGGGGATAAAAATAGTCCGGAGAATAATAAGGACTTAAGAGAAAATAAAAACGGTGAAAAGGATAACCAATACGGAAACCAAAGTCAAATAATCAAAATAAAAAACAATACAAAAACCGATTCCCATTTTCATCATTTGGATTTCCGTTATTACCTTTTCCAAACCAATACCAACAAAATTTCAGAGCTAACTTCAGGCCTAGATTCCCATCTGGTTTCCAATTAAATTTTCAATCTAGATTGCATCCAAATTACCAACCTAGATTCCAAAGCAATAGACAAAGATATCCATTCAATCCCTATAATCAAATGTTACCAATGCTGGATCAAATGACGTTAGACTCAAATTAAGGTCAAAGCAATCCAATGATCGAATTCCCAATAGAAAAAGCGGAAAATGGTTCAGGAAGTAATAACAAAGATAATAAGAAAATCCCCAAAAACCAAATGACGATAATGAAAACCAATAACGTGATAATAATTCTAATGAAGATTCCCAAGATAAAATAAATTATTATCAAAACAAAAAACATAATTTAAATTCACGCACAAACATCACAACAAACAACAGTAAATGTCATCACTGCGGTTCAAAGGGTCATTTAAAAAGAGAATGCCAATATTACACATACAACCAGGGAAACTGGAGGGGCGGGTATTAGAACCAAAAATATTACAAACTAATACCGAAACGCCAGAATACTTAACTTTGGATAAAGATGAAATAACGGAAACTCGTTTTCATCTAATGACAAAATTCGAAGGTAGCTTATTTCGAATACTAGTGGATACATGTGCCACACATTCATACGCTGGCAAGGAATCGCTGGAAAAAATCCATAATTCCGAATTTTCTATTTTTAAACCAGTCTCGAAAAAATTAATAGTAGCGAACGGCGAAACAGTCGACATAATTGGGCAAGTATTAATCCCAATTAGAGTCGGAAAACACACAAAACAGGTAATGTTCAGGTTAGTTCCAAAATCAAACTCCGTAGGTATCTTAGGCACAGACATGCTGAAAGCCCTACGGATGACCTTAAATTATCACTCAGAAACCTGGTGGTTACCAGGGAGTCCCCCCACCTACTATCCTATGGAAGCTTTTCCAAAGTCGCTCCCCACCCCAATAATTGAAAACAAAGTCGAAACTAAACCTGACACTACAACGATATAGAATGAAGAAGGTAAAAAGGTAAAGATTAGGAATGAACCATTGGGCGAAGAAGAAGAAAATATAAAAATAAATAGTAAGCCGAAATTCGGAGGAAAAATTAATTTGAAAAGTACTAGAGACCTTATCAAAAATAACTCAAAATTAGAAGATAGCGAAATCCCCCACGTACCTATCAATCCTAACCAATCCCAAAAAACCAAAAACGCCCAAATTCCGGTTAGAAACCCCACTAAGGATATCCCAAGCCTAATGAGCATTCCAACGAGCAACAAATTCCAACCCCTAGAGAACATCCCCACCCCCGACACTAGCGACGATCCAAGCACTCAAGACTCAGATACATTAGGCAAACCAAGAATTGAGGGAAAAAAAAGAAAAATAAGTTAGGAAAAATATTTTACAATAAAAAATACGAAGAAAAATATAGGGAAAGTGACACTCACATTTGGAAAGATAAAAAAGTTACTGATCAAAATAAAACAAAACGGGAATCTCAGAAAGCAAATGAGATATCAGAAATGGATAACAGAAATCAATGAGTTAATTTCAAAAATAAAGCAATGAGATTAAATAATATTACGGATAATTCAGGAAAAATCAACGAACAAAATTATTGTTCGCCAGAGTACTGCGGAAGTATTGTTGAGCTTAACGAAAGCCAACAATCCCAATTAGAAAAACTTCCAGAAAATAAAATAAAAATACACCAAGGAAAAGAACATAGGGCGACTCATTTAACGAAACACAAAATTGACGTCCAGGGTCACAATCCCATTAAACAGCGATATTATCACGTTAGCTTAAAAATTAAGGAAATAATTTATCAGACAGTCGATAAATTATTAGAACAAGACATTATCGAACCGTCTTGCTCTGATTGGTCAAACCCTATAGTGATGATTAAAAAACCGGGTAAAGATTATAGATTCTGTTTAGATTTCAGAAAGGTTAATAATATTACTAAAAAGACCTCTACCCGCTCCCACTCATGACAGAAATACTCGACACTTTAAGATCGGCAAAAGGGACTAGCCGGATAAGATAGTCAAATCTGCCTTGTAGGGAACCTCTATAACTAAATACTTCCTCATATTCGGCATGTATAGAAACCCCTTTTCCTAGATTGTCAGACCCCTAGATCCCCATGGGGCAACATGGGACACCATTGAGTGCTGGCGAGTTTTTTTGCAATATCTCGGTCAATTTTTGAGCTAGGAAAAATTAAAAAAAAGACCGACTCCTCGCTGAAAAAAAAATTATGTTATGTATTTTTGGCTCAAAAATTCCTGTGATTTTTTTCAGATTTTTAAAAGTGGTGGAACGACCTCAAATAAAATAAAAACCACTAAAAACCGCGTTTTTTGCCTCTAGCTCTTTCTACATAATTCCTGCGATGAAACCAATTACACCATCGTATTCTACGTAAAAAAATACAAAGAAAACGTGTATTAA
>CAKNXH010060944.1:0-61849 GCA_932178445.1 Andricus quercusramuli
AAAAAAAAATATTTATGAGTGAAAATGATGAATCTTGAACCAAAAAAGATTTTTCAGTGGCTATTCACGATCAGCAAAAATTTTGGCAATCTTATCAAATACTTATATTCGAAGAAAAATTCTGGGAACAAAGTCAAATGGACATGATGATTGTAGGAAGAACTGATTGAAATATCCTGTGAATTCCAGATTTTCCGTTTTTTTTCTATGAGGTATTCATTTTGAAAAATATGGAAAACCTCTCAAGTGTAAAGTTATTTGTCGTATCACAGGATCCAAGTGTGGAGAAAAGCTCAATTTTTCATTAGAATTGGCAAAAATGAACAAAAATGCTAATTTCATCATGAACATAAGCGTCACATTTTTCTTATTCTTGAACCTTAAAAATGAAATTTTGATATAAAAACAAAATAATTTAGTGCATTCATATGACAGTCGAATTTAATTCTACCCTGATGAATTGTTCATCAGGAAATGGCTTAAAAGTGTATTTTTTATGTTTTTTGAATTTTAAAGAAATATTGAAAGTACACTGTGTCTGATTATTACCCACGCGGAAAGTCATATTTGCCAATTTTAAAGCATTTTAAGGAAATGAAAGAAACTGTGTCATTCACATTGAATTTACCGGAATGCTCTTATTCTAATAATAAGGAAACTTCTAACAAAATTGAGAAGAATTTCAAAAATTTTTAAAGGTGGCGAAAAGAGAAATATATTTCTCAAGATCCTTGGGAAAATTTCAAATGATTTCAAAACATTTCTTATTGGCCCGTAAAGTATATACGGCAATGGATTTAAGCGATCAGGAATAGCCTAGTTTTTTAGTGTCAAAACGCGAGATTTTACTATCCGACCTTTTATTTCGAGGTTGTCTGCTTCGTGTTTATACATTATTATTAGTAATGTAAACTTCTTTTACACAAGGTAAAATTCCCAAGTGACAAGTTTATTGCTTTCTTATTTTGAAACCAAATTTTAGGAGAAAATTTTAAAAAGATTAAAAATTTTTGGAAAAATTGGAATCATTTGAAAAGATATTTAGAAAATTTACGATTTTCGAAAAGTTTAAAAAATAATTTAAAGTTTGTAAAAAATTTTAAAAAATTCGAAACAAAATGTGGATCTTCGAAGATTTCGAAACAAAATTTAGAATCATTTTAAAAATTCCCGAAGGTTTCTGGAGGTTAAAAGCATTTTTTCTCGAATTCGTGAGAAAATTTCAAATAATTTTTTATTGTGAAATCTACATTCTAAGAGAAAATTGAAGAATATTTCAAAACATTTCAAAATGTTTACTAAAGTAAAAAAAAAATAAAAGAATTAGTGTAAAAGTTTTCAATTTTGCAAGATTACAAAATATTAGACAAAATTCGGGACGACTGGAACATCTGGAAAATGAATTCCCGACAGGAAATTACTGAATTGAAAAAATATCCGAACTTGAAAATTTTCTAATATAAACAATTTAGAAGGATGTTTTTTGTCATTAATATTATTAATTTATTAAAAATGTAATATTTTCATCAAACAAAATTGTTTATCTAGAAATATATTTTTTTGAATTATTGTTATTTTAAATTTAATATATACTATTTATGATATACAAATTTTTTAATTGGTCAGTTTCATAACTTAAAAAAGGTTCTTCAAATTCCTATGTAAATTTGAATTGATTTTTTTTATTTCAAGCAAATTTGTTTTAAAAGAATATTCGAAAAGATTTTAAAACATTTCAAATGATTTCCTAAACTCCTGAAAAAAGTGAAGAAGATTTTGAAGGAAATTGTTTTGATCTTTGCAAGATTACAGAAATAACTTCAGGGTTATTCCATCACCCAAGAATGAAATAACATAAAAGTTTCATTTGAACTATGATAATACAGCCGAATTGGAGACGTGTTTCGAATGTCTAATGCAAAGAAAAATAATTTTCATGAAAAAGAGAATATTTTCTCAAGAATAAAAATTTTCCAGTATTTGCTATTACAAACAATATATGAAATGATGAAAAAATCAACTATAGCATCTTGAATAATTCAATGAATATTGTTCAAACTCACAAAATAAATTGTATGTCTGCAGATTTTCTGAAGAATTGCATTTTTGTTATACTAATTCGAAACTAACTTTATTTAAAAAACTGATATTATTTTTATTTTCTTGACTCATACAGATGCCAATTTATTTTATCTCATTTAATATGTAAAATCGTAAAATAAGGTGAGACTGTGAAAATAACAAATAAAAAAAATAAAAAAAATCTCTCTCTAAACTGAACGATCTCTGTTTCATAAAACTTCAAAAATGTAATAATTTCAAATCGTTAAAGACTGAATATTTTCATATCAGAATTTCAAAAATTAGGTCACTTAACATTCAAAGAAGTTTAAATTCTATTATTTTCAGTCAAAAGCGACGAAAATACAATACTCTACAATTGAAGTCTTTTTAATTCAATTAATTTTTTATTCAAATTATTTAAAATTTGACCAATTTTCCCTTAGGTCAAAAAATAAACCCAAGGTCATTGTTGCCGTTAAAAATGGAAATTTTTTTAATGATAAACCTTTAAAACATTGAAAATGAAAAAGTTTTTACTGCGGAACATTGAGAATTAAACGAATCCGAACTTCATTAGAAACTGAAAAAATGTTTTATCGACGAGAATTGTGATATTAAAACTTTTTTATACTCAAACCCTTTAATTTTTCAAATATTTTAAGTGAAGTTAAGTCGCTCAAAAATGAAAATTTTTTAATTGTTAATCATAGTTTTCAAAATGCTACCATTTCAATTACAATTATTATTCACTATTAAAATGTTATTTGTTGAAAATCTGCCTTTTTGGTTAAAATGAACTCTTCTCTTTAATTTTTTTATAAAGCACATGATTTTAGGCCAAGAACCTTTTTGTTTTCTTAGATACTAAACTATTTTGTTTATAGCTAAAAAATAATAATTAACTGAAAATATAACAATTGCATATTTGGTTAAAATTGATATTTTTCAGTGAAAGATTCATGTATTTTATTGAAAAATCGTCTTTTGTGGTATTGTATTTAATTTCAGCCAGCCGTTTTGGATGAAAATTCGAAGAGTGAGTTTTGAAAATTGTTGAGACAATTTTTTCTCGAAATTTGAAAACTGTATGTGTGATTGTTCATAGTACTCGGAAATTCAAACAATTCATTCTCATAAAATTTTTCGATAAAATGAAAATTTTCAGTTACAGCATTTTCAAAGTCTAGTGCATCAGCTATTTATCGATTTTAAAAAAGCTTACGACTCTATTATACGCGCGCGAATGTACTGGATCCTAGAGTTCTTGGGTGTGCCAAGAAAATTGGTTAGACTTATCGAAATTTGCTTAAGCGGCAGTAGGGGAAGAATACGCGTAAACGGAAGGTTATCTGAAGAGTTCTCGATCCGCGATGGCCTGAAACAGGGCGATGCACTTTCGTGCGTCCTTTTTAACTTAGTTTTAGAATACGTGGTTAGGCAAGTGCAGGCGAATCCGACCGGTGCTACGCTCAATGGGGTAATACAAATTCTTGGATATGCGGATGATCTCGACATACTAGGGGATGATAAAGAGACGGTAGCTAAAAATGCAGAAATCTTGATCACAAAAGCCAAAGATATTGGCTTGGAGGTTAGCGAAACGAAAACAAAATATATGACCGTCCTTAGATCTGAACAAAGTAATCAAGACGGGGATCTAACAGCCGGAAATATGAAATTTGAAAGGGTTAGCGAGTTTAAATACCTCGGGTCAATTATAACTAGCGAAAATAGGATTAAAACGGAAATCAACGCGCGGCTGCACGCTGGCAATGGGTGCTATTATGCAGCAACCACGCTATTAAAATCGCGATTGCTATCTAGAAACATCAAAGTGAGAATTTACAAAACGATAATAATGCCGGTCGTCATGTACGGGTGCGAAACGTGGGCGCTGACGAAAGGAGATGAGAATAGGTTTAGAGTTTTTGAGAATAAAGTACTTAGAAAAATCTATGGTCCAAAAAGGGACGAAGAGACAGGTGAATGGAGAAAACTGCATAATGATGAGCTGCATGCTCTCTACGGGTCAGCAAATATTAATAGAGTAATGAAAGCGCGTAAACTAAGATGGGCGGGGCATGTAGCAAGAATGGGAAACGAAAGAACGGTGGCGCAAGTTTTAAGAGGGAGGCCGACTGGTAAGAGACCCTTAGGCAGACCAAGAAACAGATGGGAGAAAAATGTAAGGGATGATTTAAAAGAACTAGGACATGATTACTTAAACTGGATGGAGGATGCACAGGATAGAGATGTGTGGCGGTCTCGGGTTAGTGAGGCAATGAACTTCCGAGTTCGAACTGCTAATCTATAATAATAGAAGAAACGAAAATTAACATTTTCAGCGAAACAACGCACGATACGAAAAAAAGTCAAGCCAAGCAAAATTTTTCTTTTTAACACCGTACAAGATTAGCATAATGACTTTTCGAATTTTCTTGAAAAATTGAAAATTCACACTTTTATTGCACAAAACATAATGAAAAATAAAAAAATTTAATCTCTCAGTCAAACTAGGCAGGATACGACAAATGATGCTTGAACAAAAATTGTGTAATCAAGAAAGATCTACAAATTTGTTATTGGTGACTTTTTTATAGCATGTGTAGTTTTTGTTTTATTCGTAAAAAATAACATTAACAGTGTAAAAATCGGCCCCAAAAGTGTGCACATCTTCATCAAAACTTTGCTTATTTAACTTCTTTTTCATCTCGTGTTATATTCCTAAATTATGCTTCAAATAGAGGAAATAAATATATCTATTATAAGCCTATTTTTGCTGGTTCTTCAAATTTGAATTTAATGCAAGTCAAGGTGAGCTTATGAAAATTACTAATCAAAATTACAACAAGGACTAGAATTCTTGGGAATACTAGCCGCGGTACTCTTATGTTCATGGCTAGTATAGTACTGTTCGCAGACATTCCGTGGGTTTTATCCGTAATTCCAAACTTATATCCCCATGAAAATGATTTTTGAAGCTGAATTTTATAGTTTTTAGATGTATTTGTGCGGGGTACAAATTACCTCGTCACAATATATATATATATATATATATATATATATATATATATATATATATATTATAACATAGTTAAATATTGACTTACTAGTTTATTAGCCACTTGATTTCAAAAGACTACTATGACTTGTTGGTTTATTGGCCACTTGATTTCAGTTAAGTTAATATTTTATTATGCCTGAAGAGCGCCAGACTGCTTAGAGCACTACAACCCCAAACGAACAAAAGGTCCTAAATTAAGTTAATTCAAAATATATTACCCATTACTGGACTGATAAGTTCTTTGTTGAAAGAAGTTGCTTTGAGCCACTTTATCTTATCTAGCCAACACCCACTAGCCTACTAGCTCAACACAGAGAGGGATAGGGTTAGGAAGAATCTGAACAGGGATCAACAAATTACATTTTTAAGAAAATGAACCAATACCTCAAATACAGGTAACAAAACTATCAGTTTATTTAACACGGCCATTACTGTCTCACATTATTAAGTTTAGTCGATCCCGTAAAAATTAACCTCAATTACTCTGATTGTTAAGAGCCACAAGATTTTAGTTAATTTACACGGCCAAGTACTTATCTGCTAAACATGATTGATACCCTAACTATCCTAAGTGACTGAAATTCGATTTCACCACCTCTCTCATTTTTAAGAAGACCATCTAATAATAAACTCTATTATCCTTAACTCAAGAATTTCTATCCCTAATGAGTTGTAACAAAGTTACAAGCACCCAGATACTATGCGACACTGTAGGCCTACAACCAGGAGTGGGGAGAGGACTAACTTCCTGGTTGTAATACCCAAATCCGTGTCCTCAATAGTCAGTCTTGTGCTCTTGGTACGAATGCCCGGTTGATTGTCATCCGTGTACAACCCAATCACCGGCTACAACGACGCCCAGTTTACCTCAGGACGATAGCATCGCCACCGACGCTAACTCCAGCATCATCACCTGCTCTCGGGTTAAGCCTTCGAGTATTAACATCGATTGTGGGCCAGCAGGTTCCACCACTATTTGTGAGTGATACAATAAACCACCTTGATAAATTAAATGTTTTATAAATCAGTGGCTTCACCCGCTTCTCGGCGCTCCAAATCCCTCCCTTCCTTTAATTTGATGAGTTCCCGCATAGTTTCCTTAATTCAATAGTGGGAAGCAACTAATTGCTGATACAAATAAATAAATATACTTAGGACTGTGTATAATAATTTAAAGAAGTTTATTAATATGGAAAACGTGAAACATAGAAAAGTCTAATAAAATGAAGCGATGGTGTGACATTGTTGATCCTATTGACACAATAAGAAGGTCGCACTGTGAAATTTTAAATGGGACGTAATCTGTCTCCGATTTAAAAACACCTGATTGTAATGTTTGAACAGAGTTAAGAATAAATTATCTTCTTTGCAATTATGAAATTAGAAGAAAGCTACATTTCAATTAAGTGTGTTTTCAACTTTCAAAATTTGTTTCTGTTTTATATATTTTAATTCACCATAGAAAATTGCATTTATATAGGAAAGTTTTTGAAAATAATTGCATTAAATGAGGATACACTTGAGCGTGAAACGAAGTTTAGTCTCATTTTATAGCTTTTTTCCTTACGCAAAATATGTTATTTTATCTCTGAAATAAGTTGTTCACAGAAGATTAGTATACAATTATAAATTGGATTAGTCAAGATATATCCCAATTCAATAGTGAAAAACAACTAATTGCTTAATTTAGATATCTAAACTTATTTAGGACTCTAAATAATAATTTTCAAAAGTTGCAAGTATGGCAAACGGGAAATACAGAACAGTTTAGTCGAACGACGTGCACGGAGAAAGATGGATGGTCAAAGTTAGAAAGTCAAAATTTACAGAGCCAGTCATTCCTTCTATATGGTCGAACGGTCCTTCCAACATTTTTTTGACATAGTCAGAAAGACTCTTATTTTATGGCAAGTCTGACGATTATAAGAACACCAAACTCACTATCAGGGATAACTAAGGTATCCCTTTCGGTATGGTCAATACGCGGATCTTTTTTTTTACTCATTTCGACCATTCCCGAAGTACTAGATAAACCATCTCATATGCTCCATTGCTCGACGTTTGCGCATCAATCATGCGCGTGAAAATTTGTAGGTTACCGAGTATCGCTAATTGGCGTTTGGTGCCAATTTGCATAACGGACGCGTGGACCGCGTGCTGCTGATAATTAGCGATTAGTAGTTTTTAAGTATTCGCAAGTATTGCTAGTGTTGTGCTTGAGGTGTTTCTCGTGTTATTTCCTAGTGATGAGAATTTAAATGATCGTATTTGTAAGTATCTATTTTATATAATTATGTGACATTCGAAATAGTTGATACTGTTATTATTTTTTAGGTTATATTATAATCCAAGCTTAAAGTCATTTTTGATTATTTAAATAATCACTGAATATTGTAGCGTTAATTATGTAGTTTAAACTTTATTTTTAATTGTGAATTTTACAATAAAACTTTATCTTCCAGTTGTCACCTATTCCAAATTTAAATTCGTGGAAAGATAGATGAAAGGGTCTAGCTCATACGTGAAGCTGATGGAGAGCTGGAACTGTGCGGAAGAAATTATTCAAATATTCAGAGGTAATTGTCATCAATTTGATATTTTATAACTTCACTTATTTGGCTAAAAATTAATGTGATTTGTTAAAAATTCGTCTTTTCTTTTTGTAGAAAATTAATCTTAATCGAAAAGTCAACTATTGGGTTAAAAATGTGTGATTTTTGTTGAAAATTTATTTTTGGGATTAAAAACTAAATGTGTCAAGTTAAAATTTAACTATTTGATTGAAAACTGTGCTTTTTGTTGAAACTTCATATTATCGGGTTGAAAATTCCATTTTTAACTTAATATTTTCAGTTTGAAAATTTAACTATTTGGTTCAAAATTTATTTAGTTTCTTACAAATTTCTTTTCTTGGTGGGATGTTCATAATTTTAGTAGAAAATTTGAGAGTTTAGTTGAAAAATGAACTTTTTTAGAATTTCTCTCTTTTGGAGTAAACAAATTATTTCTTAAACTGAAAATTTAACTATTTGGTTGAAAATGAACTTTTTGGATAACATTTCATATTCTTAGCTTGAAAATTCTACTATTTTATATAGGAACTTCGTCTTTTTGTCTTTGAAATTCAAAAATTTGTTTGGAAAGACAACTATGCCGTAGAAAAGTTAACTTTTTTGTAAAAGATTAGTCTTTTTTCACAAAATAATTTTTTTAATGAAGTCTATTTCTTAAAATGAAAAGCTACCTGTTCCATTTATAATTAATTTTTTTTCATATTTTAGAACTTTACTTATTTCGTTAAAAATTAATGTGGTTTTCCAAAAATTCGTCTTTTCCTTTCGTAGAAAATTAATGTTGTTTGAAAAGTCAACTATTTGGTTAAAAATGTGTGAATTTTCTTGAAAATTTATTTTTGGAATTTAAAACTAAATGTGTTAAGTTAAAATTCAACTATTTGATTGAAAACGGACCTTTTTGTTGAAACTTCATATTATTGAGTTGAAAATTCCATTATTTTATATAGAAAATTCGCCTGTTTTGAAAATTCAACTGCTTTGTAAAAGATTCGTTTTTTCTAACTTAAAATTAATTTTTACAGTGAAAATTTAAGTGTTTTATTTTTGTTTGAAAATTAACCTTTTTTGTTTGAAAATTTAACTATATGGTTCAAACTTTATTTAGTTTCTTACAAATTTTTTTTTTTGGTGGAAGATTCATAATTTTAGTAGAAAATTTAAATATTTAGTTGAAAAATGAACTTTTTTTAGAATTTCGCTTTTTTGGAGTAAAAAAATTATTTCTTAAACTGAAAATTCAACTATTTGGTTGAAAATAAACTTTTTGGATAAAATTTCACATTTTCGGCTTGAAAACCCTACTACATATTTCATATAGGAAAGTCGTCTCATTGTCTTTAAAATTCAAAAATTTGTATGAAAAGTGATCTGTGCTGTAGAAAATTTAAGTTTTTTTGATTACAAAATCATTTTTTAAAATTGACTTTTCTGTTCTTCTTAAAAGTTCGCTATACTTGGTTATAATTGTAATAACAGTTAAAATTTCAAAATTGAAATTCAAAACTAGGAAGAATTGTGTTATTTTAATTACCATAATTATTCTAATATCTTTCCTAAGAAACTTCCCCTTTTCTCGTTTTTGAACTAAATTAATAGAATGTGGTAAGAAAATTGAACTATTTTTGGTTGAAAGTTGATTCTTTTTGGTTAAACATTTGACTATTTGGGTGAAATTCGATTATTTTGTTGAAAATTTGCTTTTTTTAAATAAAGAAGTAATAATTTTGGATTAAAATTTTTTTTTTATGATAGAAAAGTATACTTTTTGTGTTGAAAAACTATCTTACTTGGTTTAAAAGTAATTTGTTTCTAGAAAAATGGATAGTCTATTAAAAAATTCGTCTTTTTGGCATGCAGATTTAACTACTTCATTGTAAATGCAACTGTTTGTACTGATTGAAATGCAACTGCCTAAAAATTAATATCTTTTGTTGAAAACAAACTATTTGTTAAAAATTCATCTTTCCAAGATGTTAATTCAATTGTCTTCTGAAAAATGCGTATTTTTCGTGTGAAAGTGTAATTCGTGTTTATTTTAGAATTCGAAAATTTGGTTGAAAATGCAAAAATTTTGTTCAAAGGGCATTTTTTTGTCAAAAATTCAAGTGCTTTGTTGAAAATTCCTTTTTTCAATATTAAATTTGTAGTTCTACTTTAAGATTTATCTTTTATGATAAAAAGTCGTATTTTTGGTTGAAAGTTCACCTTTTCTGGTTGAAAATTAACTTTTTTCTTCAATATTCGTCTCTTCTGTTTAAAAATTAAATTAATTTGTTGTTAATGCTACTGTTTGGATACCAATTATTATTATTTATAAAATTCACTATTTGGTTAGAAATTTATATTTTTTTCATTTAAAATTACTTTTTGTTGAAAATTTAAGTTACTTGTAAAAGAAACTGTTTCGTTAAAATTATTATTTCGTTAAGGTTTAATCTACTTAATTTGAAAATTCGACCATGTTGTTGAAAATTAGCTGTCTTCTTGAAAATTTATCCCTTTTGATTGCAAGTTAAAGTACGTTTGGTTAAAGTTTAATCATTTTGGTTTGAATATTCGATCATTTGGTTGGAGATTCATTTTGTAGTTTGTAATTTAAATATTTGGCTAAAACTTCAATTACATTTTTAAAAATTCATCTCTTTTGCTTGAAAGTTTCCAGCTATTTGCTTGCGAATGCAAATTTTATAATTATTCTTTATTCAATTCAATTAACTAATTGAAAATTAATCATTCGGGTTAAAAATTCAACTGTTTTCTAAAAAATTAGACTTTTGAAATTTAAAACTCAGCTCTCTTGTTGAAAATATGTCTTGGGGTTGAAAATTCGTCTGTTTTGGTTAAAGTTCAACTATTTTGTTGAGAATGCAATATATTAAGACTGAGATCTTGTGCAATTCATAACATCCTTCATAATTTTAAACGACTAATCCTACTTTTTATTTTATTAAAGATTCCGTTCTCCTACCTGACGAAAATTCGACCACGGATAATAAGTATTTACAACAAAACGTGGGCTCCTTCGAAGAACAAAAGGAAAACTGGTGATTGTGCATTTCCGAGCGAGCAGCATTTTTAAAGGATAACGACATATTCGACTATATCAAGCTCTTTCCGGCATTATACGCAGTGTGATCACGCACAAGGAAATCGTCAGGCAAGCGAAAGTTGTGAGCGTTAGCCGTTTAAGTGCGTTAAATATTAAATAATTAATAATATTTAATCATTTATTCTATGTTATATGTACAATGTTCGACCGTAATTGTATTAAATTCTAGATTTAGCTTTAACGAAGGCTGTAAAGAAATTGTGGTTTATGAAGAAATCTCCATAGGTATATATTAAATATAGCAGTGACTGTTTTATCATATAAGTTATATTTATATTTATGCTCCTAATTATAAAAATAAAACTGTGCATTTATAATCACAATTTTTAGCGAACATTAACCTATTCATCATTAATTTAAATATTTCGTTTAATTTTAAGGTTACGTCAGGGTTTATCATTTTTTCAATCCATATATTGTTTTTGAATACGCTATAGAGTATGTTATACTCTACATCTGAATTACTATGAAATTATGCTAATTACATAGTACGATGACTTTTATTAATTGGTGAATAGTCAGGAGTATTTCCATACCAATCTTCAGTAAAAACTACTAATTCACAGAAAAAACGTTAAAAATTAAATTCATAAAGAATTTTTTCTTACTAATTTCTTTTGTCACGATTTAATATTACAAATTAGTAATATTTTCTTGAAGATTATTATCAGAATGCTTACTATAAATCAATTGGTAAAGGAAATAGTAATTTTAATCGTATCAGATTTTTGAATCGACCCTCTACAATAATCGAATTTGCCCTCCTAAAATATACATTTTGAAATTCCGGGATAATCTAATCGACCATTCCGAGCTGATAGAATCGACTGTATTGAGATAATCAAAGCGGTGATCCGAGGTGTCCAAACCGACCCTTCACAATGACCAGGTGAACACTTTGAGAAAATCGAATCGACCATCTGAGACCATCGAGTGGTCTGTCTAGAGAGAATCCTATAGACAGACCTATAGTTGACCCTGCAATATGGCCAGTCTGCACATCTAGATGGCCAAACAGACCTTCCATTTTTCTCCGTGTGATGGTGTAACATTTTTATCTCTGTTAAGACAATAAGAAGGCCGTTTTAAAAAATTGTTGACGTGACCTAGTGAGTTTTCGTTTTTAAAATATCGGCTTTTGACTGTTTACAAGATGTTAAAAAAAATATGATTTTTTTATATTCAATGGGTGAATGGGCTATGAATTAATTATGCACTTTCAGGTTCATCATGCCCTACTTTTTAACAGAATTCTGTTTTCTATTTTCAAAATTTTTTACCTTCTACGTTTTTCCAGTTTTTATTAGAAAATTGAAATCATTCAAGGAAGCGTGGGTTTATAAAAAATATATTGCCTAATAGGCTGTAGATAAATGATGGATAATTGTACAAGAGCATATCTCGAGCGTAAAAAGTTTCATGGTACCTGAGAGATAGAAAGCAAAATTTAAAAAAAAATTCTGGTTATTGAGCGTTTTTGTTCATAGCCATTGTTATAAAAAATGAAGCAACAAAGTTGATGAAGAATAAACAATTTTATTAATGATGAGTATAGGTTTCGCTACAGTTTTTGCGAAACTTGTGACTTCGATCGACAGATTTTGCTTTCCTTTCAAGAGATCTAATCTCGTTATAGATAATGTACGAATTTTAAATTGTTCTGAGCATTTTGTTTGAAAGTCCCTTGTTTGTAACGCTGTGAATCGCAAATGGTTCACACAAAAGATCTGGAAGAGACAAAAAAGAACGATTTTATTTAAAAAATGTTGTTGATAATGAAATAGTTTTAAAAATTGTTCAAACAAAAACCAAGCAGAATTTTGAACAAAATATTCAAATTTTGAACCGAAGAGAGAAATTATTGACTGAAATGATGAATCTTCAACAAAAGTCTGTATCCTCAACAAAGTGGTTCAACTTTCGAAGAAGTAGTTGAATTTGCGATCAAAAAAGGTGAATTTTAGACTAAAATGATGAATCGTTAAGAATAATTCAATTAATTTTTAACAAAAGAGTTCTACATTCAACCAGCTACTGAATTGGGTAAATTTTCAAGCAGAAAGATGCATTTTCAACCAAGGAGATTAGCGTTACACAAAAAAAAACTGTCAACAAAATATATAGAGTAGAACAGGGCGAGGCAGCCAGGACGCCACATTTTAAAATGCAGAGCACTTGTTCAAAATGACATCAAATTGTGTATGGTATCTTTAGGAAGCTTGATTCTTTGGCTACAAAATTGCCTCGTGGCATTTTGACGTCGCTTGTCCATTGCAGTTTCTACAACAGTTTTCCAGAGACGCTATGTTTTTGCTCAACTGAAAAACGTGAGGCGAGGCCGCCAACCATAAAATACACAGACGTATAATAATGTACAAGTTCTTCATTAGGTCCAAGACGATATATGAGGATAAAAAACAAAGTTAAATGTCTTCTCTGACATTTTATAGAACTAAAAAGAAAAACAAAAAAAAATTGAGAAAAAAAAATTGGAGTTTATATACCTTCTTCAGGCGGCCTCGTCGAGGGCCGCCACAATAAATTCACTTTTCAGTTTGTTCAGCATAATGTGTCGTTTGTTGGCTACCTCGCCCCACACGTGCTTTTTTCCAAAAAAATTTCACGCAAAAAAAGTATTTTGAATATCAAAAAACCAACCATCCCGTCGTACTAAGCACAAAATTCTACTGCGAAAAATACTCACTCAACTTTTTTACACAACCTATACACGAAGGATAAACAACGTAGATCACGAAAATGTTCCTTCTGCTAGTAGTTTTTCACAAATGACGCTGATTTTTGCAAACTGCGACAGTCAGGACACTCAACTTTCGGCAAGTACAGCGGACTAACCTAACCGATCTTACATTATGAAGGCGCGTGATTTCAATTAATGCTGTGGGAATAAGCAGAAATTGGCTGCCTCGTCCTGTTCTACTCTACGTGAAATTTTAACCACATAACTCAATTTTCAATTGAAACAAAATGTCACATAAAAATATCAATTTTACAATCAAAAATGGAATAGTTAGATTTCTAGTTGAAAAATTCTTTCTTAACAAAAAAAATACACTGTCAACTAAATATTTAAGTTTTCAATCAAAGACATACATTTTTGACTGAAGTGATGAATTTTCAGCAAAAGAAAGCGAATTTCAACACAGTAGTTCTACTTTCAACCAAAAAATATTTATTTTAAACGGAAAATATGATAGTGTTTTTAACTCAAATGATGAATCTGCAACAAGAAAAAATATTTTGAACAACAGGGTTCAATATACAATCAATCAGTGGTTTTTTAAACTAGAAAGATGAATTTTCAACCAAGAAGAATAATTTTTCATCTCACTCAGAGAAATGATTGGATAAGCTGACAAGCAAGTTGGTTACTATGACCAACTTTGTTGAACGTTGGGGCGCCATCCACTCAGTTGGCTGCGGGACCCACTATTAATGGACGCGGTGGTGTTGGCTGTGCCAGCCAACTGAGTTGTTGCGCCGTAGCGGCGGGATTGTCGCCTCATTCAACTAGGGTACTATATTAGACTGGAATATGCATCCGCCATATTGGTTCCTGGACAGTTTTCAGGAAACAGTGCGATGAGCATGTCGTGTATTTGAGTTAAAATCAAGCTTAGAATATAATAAAAATGGTCTGATGTAGTGCTCCGTTTGGGAAAAGCAGGAACGAAGATGGATTTAAACTTTATCGTTTTCCACTAGTACAAAGAGAAAGACTGTCAATATGGATTATGAATCGTAGACGCGACAAATGGAACCGAATTGTAATTCAAAATTATGCAAAGTAAGTACTCATGTTTATCAATAAAACAATATAATTTAAATATCTGGGGTCTAAAACTTATGGTTATATGTCAGTAAATTGCCTGTGAGCATTTTTTTGATATGTTAAAGCGAAATAAGGTCCACAAAAAAGTAAGATTAGAAACCCGTTTTTCTACAGCACGGCGCACGTTAACAACGCAAATAAAAAAGACTTATTTTGAATTTCGCGGGGAACCAACATGGCAGCTTTCATATTCCTATCTAATGTAGTACCTTAATTCAACTACTGGGTAAGAGCAACTGCTCTAAATGTATACATGCCACAGTATGGTTTGACTTACCTATTTCAGATGGATAGTAGATAAAACCATGTTTTCAGCCTGTACTATGTACTTGGCATCTCTAGTAGCAACGTCTGGCTTGTATGACAGAGGCCAGATTCTGCGTCAGCATCTGCTCCCTCTAGTCGACCAGACTGGCGGGAGAAATGATTAGACCAGGGGCCCTATTCTTGAGATCGTCGGGCAAATATCGCATGCGACAATTCTCGCATGATGAGATTCGCATGCGAGTTTAAAATGCTATTCTTGAATACCGTTCGAGATGAGTATGCGAGAATTATCGCATGCGGGTTTTCATTATAATCGTAGGCATCAGCATTATGCATCTGATTTGGTGACAAGTTATTAAAGCATCAAATTTGTGAAAATTTCTATATTTGTAAAATTGCTTGCTCCATTTCGTGAAATTGTTTAGAGTTCAACAAGAAATTGCATTTTTTTTATAAATATATTAATTTCAATAATCTTCTATGCAATTTGTACACAATTACGAATAATTTATGTAATATTCAGACTGAGATTTGCCGAACAGTTAGTCTTTAAGAAAAATGAAAATTTTCTTTTAATTATGTACAAATTTGATAGAAAAAGTTGTTGTTCAACATATGTGCAGAATTTATTACATTTATGCTTTGTCTAGATCATTTCGCAGATCATTAATATCAATCATTATTAATACTTATCAATAGCAGTATCATGACATTTATTAATTTAATCCTTCTTGTCGAGTTTATGAAATTATCAGCTTAAATTTACATAGCATATCTCAATGTGACATACATGTAATTATTCGGCATTCTTACAGAAATTAATGGGCATGACGATAGCAAATTTCCCAGAATTATGCACTTTGAATCTTGGAAATCGGAGTAGCTCGATTGGAAAATCCGTGCTTTTTTTAATCGAAGTTTAAATCATATCGCTTCAAACTTCAAAATCGACTTTCTTATCAGCTTTTTTGAGAATATAGTAGGTGACATGTCCCATGTCATAAGTAAAAGCTCCCTCTGGACCATCATGCATAACATCTGCTACGCAATTTTTATAGACATAAAAATCTTCAGCCTCATTCCAAATATTGAACTCAGCAATGCCAGTATTCTCTTTACCCAGGAGAACATCAATTTCATGTGAATCCACGGATCATAAATTTCCATCACTCTCCTGACAATCAGTATGTGTGATTGCCTTCAATGTTTCGCACCAACGGCAAAAATAACTCCGTTAAAACCCGCTACATAACTTGCAATGAAATTTTTGACAGGAAAAGGTCTACCTCCACCTTAGGAGTTATTACAAAAATAACGAGGGGAATGCCTACTTTAAGGCAAGCTCCTGCAGTACAGGCGAAATATCATCTAGATTGTTACGATTCTTTGCGATTTTCAGAAAGGAAAAGAAGAATCATCCTCAAGTTTCCCAAGTCGATCAGTGTATGGAACAAATTTACGAGTACATTGAGGACAATGATGACTCCCAATTTTCCTTACAGGAATTGAAGAATATCGTCACAACGGAACCCATTCCACAAAATACTAACATCACACCAAGATGAATTTCGCATCCGCCCCTGGTCGTTGGTAGAAGACGCATTTCGTGTCGCTCCGTACATTTCTGTCAATTGCTCTGTTTTTATGTGAGTGTATGACATTATAACTTACTTAGGGGTTGTGCTTAGTGCCGAGGTTTCTATTCTGATGCATTTCTGAGTAGTTTTCTGTCAGAAAATAGTTAATTTTGGTTTTCCTAGTTATTGTTGTGGACATTGGAACTTTAAGATCGTGGCCTGTTTGGTGTGTAACAAACTGATCACGTGAGGGGTCGCTGACTCACTTGCTTGTGGAAAGTGTGGTGCTCTGGCGCACCTGAATTGCCTTAACCTGCCGAGCAATAATCTCTCGAGGATTGAAAAAATGGAGAAGGTTTGGTATTGTTCTAGCTGCTCCGCGACCACTGTATCGGAAAATTCTTCTAATTCTCGGCATGTCCGAAAACTGTCCAACACTTCCTCAACAGCTGACGATATCGGAAGTACCTCAGGTGCGGCATCAGTTGCTCTGGTGCCTGGAGTCGAGGCAGCTATTGTCGAAGCGGTTTTGGAATGTCATGAGGCGGGTCTGTCACAGATAAAAGCCTTGTTTGAATCATTTAAGTATGATCATACCACCTTAAATAAATCTCTTGACATTTTAATTAAGGGAATGAAGGATGATATTATCAATAATTCAAAGCGCATTTCTGCACAAGAGGAAACAACCGCATCAAATGTGCCTGATGTCAACAAAATTCTTGCGTCGTCAAAGAATTTTCAGTATAGACAATCGCAGCTGGAATCTCAAGTAGAATCTTTAACTCTGAAGTGCAATAATCTAGAGCAAGCTTCTCTCTTCAAGACTTCAGAGATCCATGGTTTGCCAGTGAAGGAGGGGGAGGACCTTTCTGCTATCATCTGTCAAATCGCTTCTACCTTGGAGGTACCCCTCACTAAGGCGGATCTGACAACTGTATACAGGCTCAGATCTGCAAATTACACTGCTTCTAGACCGTCGCTTCCACCTATTGTAATAGCCACTTTTAACTCACAAGCTACCTGTAAGAACTTACTGGAACTTGGTAATAGAAAACGTGGTCTTTCGACTAAAATCATTGGTTGGAGCGAAGATCGAGCTTTGTACATCAGGGAGTCGCTCACTAAGTCCAACCGGCAGATCTACAGCGCTGCGTTGGAACTAAGAAGAAACAAAAAAATAAAGTACCTGTGAATTGCTGGGGGCAAGATTTTTTGCCGGAAATCAGATGGTGTGCCGAGAATTTTTCTTGCTCAGGTTCGGGATTTGGATTCTCTACGATAATTTCGACGTAAGAAGAAAATATTCTTGATTGACATCGTGGGGAATATGGTTTGCATCAATTTTATTTCGCATACTGATGGTTATTTACTTTATTTATTTTATGACTCTACATATTCTATATTGATTTGGTGCTGCCGCTATAAATTTGGCAATTATTATTGACTTCATCTTTTTTATTTCGAAAAGGCTTCACTTGCGAGAGTTAGATTACTTAATTTTTCTCGTGATTCTCTTATGCTTACTTACTACATTAATTCAATCTGCTGATAAGATTACGTTGCTTCGGCCAGGAAAAGTCTTAACTTCTCGTGTGTTATTCTTGCTTAGGTACACTCCTTATGTACACTTCTTGGTACTTTTTTCTATATGTTATTATCATATCCGGTACGACCCATGTCACACTTGCATTATAAACATTATTGTTTCTAACATGTGGTCTGCTCTATGGAACTGGAAGGTTTTTACGCTAATCACCTCTTTTTGCAGGGCTCTTTTTTTTAAGGTGCCCTATATATGGTATAGTCTCCCTCTTGTAAGATTGAATGGCCTTTCTTAATATATGTCACGTCAATGCTCAATCACTGCCTGCTCATTTTGACGAGTTTGCTGATTATTTTGGGCAGAGATCCTTTCATATTATAGCTGTATCTGAAACTTGGCTCAAGCCTCAATTCGATTCGTCAAATATTAGCCTTAATAATTGCTCACTTTTCAGAAAAGACAGGGAGTCTCGTAGAGGTGGTGGGGTCTGCCCATATGTGCATAATGATTTTAAGTGTAAGATCTTACATGTCAGTACTGAAACCACTCTCCCGGCCACTGCATTTTTACTTATTGATCTCTTCCGATCTCGTGAACGTTTACTTTTTGGGGTTGTATATAAACCACCCACTGCTGGTTTCGGTAATGCATTTGAGACGGAGCTTCTTAATTACACGCTTAATTATAATAATGTTATAATTACAGGGGATGTCAATACTAACTTAAATATTTGCTCCAATCAATCCAAATACCTTACGTCTTTGGTCAATTCACCTGGTTTATCTATAGTACCACATGGATCTACGCACCACTCCGGAATGCCTAGTACATGGATTACTAAAGTACAAAATTATTCTCAACACCCAGTTCCCTTCCTGTCCAACCATGATATTATATACATTAATAATAATTTATTAATTATTAATTAATTAATTAATTTAATTAATTAATTAATTAATTAATTATTAATTAATAATACATTACAATTTTAATTCAAGTATAAATGTCGCTTCGTGTTTAAAAAAATTTAGAAACCTAAGTAAAGTTGATGAAGATAGATTGTTCACTCTGCTCTCTGAAGCTGACTGGAGAAGTGTATTTTCTGACAGAAATTTAAATTCAAAGGTAGAAAAACTCAATAATATATTAATTCCAACTTTTGATGTAGTAGCCCCAGTACATGATTTTCAGGCGAGGAAAAAGCATGTCCGTGGATATCAGAAGAGATTAAAACTTTCAGAAAGGAGAGAGACAGAAAGTACTCTCAACCTTTGACCAGAACTACCCGGTAAATGACTTCATGAACCGTTTCCTGATCGATCTTTGATGATGCTAACTTTTACTTCTCTTATATTGGGGCTGACTCTCTGCTTGCAGTAATTGCCTAGATAACCTCAGGAGCTAACGGTATTGATGGTATCTCTATTAAAATGGTTAAACTTTCTCTCCGTGTGATACTTCCTGTTCTACTTCATATTTACAATTGTTCTCTACAGCTTGGGATTTTCCCCAATATTTGGAAAAAAGCACTGATTCGCCCTGTTCCTAAGATTACAAATCCATCAACGCTCCCAGATTTTCGTCCTATTTCTATCCTTAATGCATTAGCCAAGCCTCTTGAAAAATTAGTGGATAACCAGCTAACTAAATATTTGGATAAACATAACCTGCTTGACCCTTTTCAATCTGGATTCCGGAGGGAGCATAGTACCATCACTGCTTCCTTTAAATTTAGTGCTGATTTAAAAGCTGCAATAGATAAAAATGAAGTAAAGATTATTGTACTTTTTGATCTCTTCAAAGCGTTCGAGTTGGTAAACCATGACCTTTTGATCAAAAAATTAAAAAACATTAATATCTCTAACAGTGCCATAAATTGGTTCAAGTCTTACTTAAGTAATCGCTTACAATGTGTAGCAAACAGTGATGGTCTTCGGATTGACTGGAATGAGGTGAAGAGTGGGGTTCCCCAGGGCTTAATACTTGGCCCCAATTTGTTTAATGCGTTCACTTGCGACTTTTCAGCTGCCTTGCGCTACTGTAAATATCACCTTTATGCTGATAATAACAAAATATATCTTTCTGGGCCTCTTTGTACCCTTAGGGACGTACTTCAAATGGTTCAGGAAGATATTAATAACGTCTACAACTGGGTTGTATCTAATGGTTTGAAACTCAATCCACAAAAAACATGTGCTTTGCTAGTTGGATCCTCCATTCATAATCCATCAAAGGTCCTACATTCCCTCCCATCTTCATACTTAAACGGTCTTGCTATTGACTTCTCTGATTTAGTTAATGATCTTGGTTTGATATTCAACAGGACTCTTTCTCGGAAAGAGCATGTTGAACTAATATCACGCAAAACCTTCAGAACTTTACATCAGCTTAGTCGGAGTAAGGACTGGTTGCCTACAGCTACGCGAATCCATCTTGTAAAAGCCTTGATTCTCCCTCATTTTGATTATGGGTGTGTAGTATGTGATGGAATCTCTGATGACCTTAATTGCAAACTCGAACCTGCTTTCAATGCCTGCATCCGTTTTATATATAACAATATTTTATGGGTAATTTGCTGTACATCATCTTTAAAAATGAAAAGCCTATATATATATATTGGAATTGTTTTTTCGGGAGAATATAAACCTTCCAGGTCGGCCTGGCCTGCGCGATAGAGGTCGTACCCTGGCAATACCTGCTCATAAAACATGTTCGTAACATGCTCATAAAAGCCTGTATCTTGTTTTCTCTCCCTCTCTCTATTATATTCAGTTCCATTACTATTACTATTTTTCATTCATTTATGTTTTTCTATTATGTCGTGTGCTAATGTTATTCTTTTTTCTTTTGTCTACTTATATCTGAAGATAAGTTTACCAACAGTGCCATCTTAATGTAAGAATTAAGTAACTTTTTACAGCGTATACTTACATGGACTTACTTACTTTTTTCATATAACCGATAATGTGGTTAAATGTACATTTTTAATGTTAAATCAGGGTTCTAAAAATATGTGCACTACACTCTAGATTCTACATCTATATATTTATATAATTCTACACCTCTGTACATTGTTCTACGTATATATTCTGTTCACCTCCTAAAGGTGCTTTATAGCTCTGTGAGCTTTTTTCTCAATAAATTAAATTAAAAAATTAAATAATGAAGTTCTCTCAAGTAAATTTGGTTCAAATTCAGTCATATGTTAAAAAAAAGCATCATGATATATTATCCGAAGTCTGGTACAACGGGAGATCGGAGAATGAAGCTGATGAAGAATACCAGATTTTGCAGGCTGCTGGTGAGATTCTGCGAAGACAGATTGAAACTGAAGTTTACTGCAGTGACACATATCCAGCCAGTGACTTAATGTTTGACAAAATCGACTCATGCATCCCAGCGGCATTGCAATGTTTCCTTTCAGAAATAATTTTAAAGGATAAAAAAACTACATCACAGAATACAGCTTTTTATGAGACAAAGTGCACGTCTATAGCCCATGCCATGGTATCGGCATTGCGGCCACGTGATTGGGAATTGCAGTTGCATACAATCCAGGTGATGATTCCTTACTTTCAAGCGTCAGGACGTTTTTCGTATGCCAAGTCCGCTTAACTATAATTGCAAGACATGATCGAGTTGAAAAAGAAAATGGACCCCGAAGAATTCAAACAGTTTACCGAAGGCGGATATTTCACAGCTAGGCGTTCAGAAAAATTCTTTTCAGGTATTTTCTCAGACCAGACCATTGAGCAAACGTTGATGCAGGCCATGAGTGTAGAGGGAGGCCCTTTTAGGCGCGGTGCGACAGACAGCGTCGTATACAAATTGATTGAAGGAGTTCTTTTCACGAAAGATATAATTGAGGGCATTGAAGATTTTTGTAACGTATCGTTCAAAAAGAATTACCAACACGTTGATGCTTCGGATGCTCGGATAAAGAGAGACGCAAATGATCTACAAAAATTGAAGGAATTTCCGTTACAACACGTTCCGTTTTCTGACGTTGATGCTATCATGTCAATCGCAACTGGAGTGACTGGTGATTCCAATGTCAATTGGTGTGACGCTTTTGACGAAGGAATAAAAGCCATGACAAAATGGATGGTGCAAATTTCAAACAATTGAAATTAACGAGGAAAGATAAAGTTATTCCGCTGCTGGGAGTGAACAGCAAGATAAAAATCCACAACGAGGTCGTCCCTATTGACTAATTACTGCTTTCACAACGTACTTGTGTGTTGAAAAAAACCGAAGAACAGCTGGAAAGGTATATGACTTACGAGTTAGCTCCTTACCCTTTACCCCTCTTCGATGACGCTGGAATGCGAAAAACGACGTTCAGGATCCCGTGAAATTTAATTATGTTGTTGATGGAGGGATCTTATTGCATCGTTGCAAGTGGCAATTGGAAGAAAAGTTTGGGGCAATATGTGGACATTACGTGAGGTACCTTAAAAATAATTACGGCAATAATGTTTTCGTGGTATTCGATGGATATCACAAGGAATGCATAAAAGCGGTTGAGAGACATCGTCGCTCATGTAAAAATGCCTCCATTGATGTCCTTTTTGGAGAAGAAATGCCCCTAAAAATCAAGCAAGAAATATTTCTTGCCAACAGTGCCAAAGAAAGTAGGCTCATCAATGTGCTGAGGAAAAAAAATCTCGGAAAATAATATTTTCTCCTGCCAAGCAGAAGCTGATGCCGACAAGTTAATAGTTGAAACAACAATCAATATTGAATCTGAAAAAGTTGTTGTAGTTTCGGAAGATATTGATGTGTTGGTTTTAGTGATGGCTCTAACTCAACAGGACAGAGAATTTTTTTTTCTTAAACCGGGAAGAGGAAAAGTGACGGAGAAAGTTTTTTCTTCAAAGAGCTCGGAGAGAACTTTACCAATGTGCAACAAACATATCCTCTTTCTACATGCTCTAACCGGATGTAACACTACATCAGGCTTTTTTAATAGAGGAAAAAATAAGCTTGCTCACAACTTTATAACACGTGAGGATCTGCAAGCAGTTGTCGAAGTCTTCACGAATCCAAACGAAGATGTTGCGAACATTTTTAAAGCTGGAATTCAATGCATTCTCGCTCTATATGGTGCACCGAAGAATGTACATGATTTGAACACACTGCGGCTCAACTCCTTCATTAAATCGACAGCTAAAAATCATTGTATTCAATTAGCGTCATTACCACCTACATCTGATGCAGCCTTGAAGCATTTGAAAAGAGTTTATTTGCAGGTACAGTTGTGGATCGGCAATGATATATTGCCAAAAGAATGGGGATGGAGGTATGGAATCGAACTCTTACAGCCAGTCAAAATGCAGCAGCCACCAGCTCCTGACGACATCCTGAAAATAATTTTTTGTATATGCAAAACAGGTTGCGGATCAGCTTGCGGATGCAGAAAAAGTGGATTGCATTGCTCTCTAGCTTGTATAACGTGCAGTGGAAATAACTGTTCGAATCAGTCCCTGCCAATAGAAATGAACGAAGTCGAAGACGAGGATATTCCTCAACAAGTTGATGAGAGTAGTATTCTTCTCTCTGAGTAATCATGGGAAGTGAAGGTGAACGGTTTAAGTCCCATTTTTTGGTGGAATTCAATGTTCCCCCAAAGTCACACTTTCTGCCTTTTTTTTACTTATACTGCTGTGATGACCTTAGGATGCTGGATATTGTAACTACACAGTTTATCATTCATTTCATTTTTATTTGACGTTCATTATAGGATTTGCATATATAAAGAACAATCAGAAATATTACTTTGACAATTGTGAATTCCTGTACTATTATTTTTATTAATGATATTTTTACTACCCTTATTTATAAAACCAGACAAAGATAAGCGGTGATCGATCCATCGTTAATAAAATTATTAACATTATCATAATTCCTAATTAACATTTCCGTAACATTACTGAATGCATTTGTGGCCTCATGTACCTTTCTAAACAATTTTAATTAAAGTGATCCATTTGTGTGCACCAAAGAAAGTATGTACTTTACGTGTTTGAAAATGGTACCTCTACATACATTTCTTGTAACTTTTGCGAGGAATGGTTTATCCCACACCTGTCAATGGCGGCTATGCCTCGTTGTACATACAGACGTATATACGTATCTATATAAGTATATACGTGGGTATGCAAGTATGGTTTATTTACCTAAATCTGAAATCCGAAACCTCTGGGCGCCAGCCAGGCCCCTATAGCGAGGTAAAAAAGAAGGAACAATCGATGACCCGGCAGAAATTCTCAAAGAAAACAGCAAATTTTTAGTAAAACCTGAGAGCCTATAAAAAGAACTAAAGGAGCAAGGAATCTCAGGGGTGGAAATTGACAGGAAAAATGAATCTTACAAATTTTCTAATTCCCCACAATTCTAGCACGCATATCTTTAGGAGCTCTAAGGTAAAGTTACGTACGAAAGCGTGGTGACATGGGCAAGGGAAATCGCGCGCTCCATTTTGTTTTTATTCTTAACGGAGCCAATACAAGGATAAACGAATTAAGCTAAAATGAAGAAAAGGGAGAATACCACGGTAAAACACTGACTCGACTTTATTCCTTTCACATGTAATAAAGAATGGGAGAGAAACACTCCTACAGGGGCCGAGCGAGGCGATGGCCCGGAGAGAGGCCAGAATCATAGATCTTAGAGCCGGAGTCCGCCATCGCGTCGCTCGCCGAGATAAAAAAAGGATTACCTTCAACATTTCGCTGCGTCGAATCCGGTAGGTCAGTAAACCGGTATCTTTCCAAAATTCAAAATCTAACAACCCAGGAATATAGATCTCAGTATTAATATCAAATATTTGTTCCTTTAAGAGAGAGGGTCCAATTTGCAATACAGTATCTCGGTGTATATTAGTGGCACGTGTAGCCCAACCAAGCCCAAAAACGAAAGTGACAGATTCATGCGACGCACCAAGACCGTGAACTAGAAGGGTGCTCGCATGAAGGCGTGTTCACATACATTAAGCCACTGCGCAACTACCGGGGAAGCTATGAACTAAAATGATCGTTGACTAACGGTGTGGCTGACTTCCGTGACAATATTCGAGAAAGTTTTAACATAAATCTAATAGGTATAATTGAGACCACGATTTTCTACGCTAAATCCTAAAACTTACATCGGAAACGAAGTTTTACCGGGTTTCAAACAACAGCGCGCCTCGCAGGCGGACTAAGAACTAAATGGGTACTAGATAAAATTATGAACTACTTGCCGCAATTGGATACAAATAATTTACAAATTCCCGTAAACAACTCTTAATTTAAACATAGATCCCAAGATTCATGAAACCTTAACAAGAGGAGGTTTCATGAACCTTGGAAAGTTTCCAACTTCAGTTTGACGGGAAAATTCAAAAATAAGAAATGAGAACGGAACATCGCATGAGTCCAGTTAACAAAATTTACGCGGATCTAGGCTTGTGGATTTATAATAATTATGTCATGATGCGCCATTAACCTAACCTCGGCCAGACGCAAGCGCGCATGCGCATAAGCTTAAATGAGACCTTGCGCGCATTTCGAACTTTTTGTCTCATGAAACCTTTCATAGGTACTTGAATACATTTATGCTAGATGAAAGGTTTCATGGAGACATAACCCTAACTAAATTCTAGGTTAACAATCTTCGTAAGTTACGGAATTTACCGAGGGGTACACAACTCCTGCAATCGGTGTACACAGTTCATTGCAATCACCCTTTTGTCACCTTGCAATCACTTCAATCGCATTGCAATTTTACAGTGCAATCATGCAATCGGTGTACACCGAATTTTAAATTTATGTACCCCTCGGAATTTACAGTTTTCCACGCGCGTTACTCGGTAGTCGTTCCCTGCACGGTCGAATTTCGAAGTCGAAGCCCAATTGGTGGCCCAGCCAATGACCGTTGAAACCGCTCTTGTCAAATTTCCGGTCAGTAGTCGTAATCTCCTTCCAGATGGCGTCACCTATATAACTATTCCAGCGTACCAGAACCTTGGTATTCCTCTGACGTGGCAACTCACCCCTGGTTGTCATGGAGACGTTAGCTGGTTGGATGCCATGTATCGTGTATCGGGTGTTGTGGAATATACCGCTGGATAGTGAAATATGACGATCAGGAACGAGGCCACTACTAAATATTCGAGGCTCGCCATCTTGCACTGTGATTGTGAAGATGGTGGCGTAGAATGGCAGGGCCATGCTGGGTAGCGGATCTTTGACTCAGGGTGCGTTGACGAATTCCGAAGAAATCTCTGCTGCCTCTACCCACCCTTGTCTTTCATGGTATTGTTGGTGCGATGTTCTTGTGACGTAACGCCTCGCTGACATGGTGCTGAAGGACCAGTGGGATGACGGCCGGATACGGTGCTAGTTATACGAAACGTTCGTGGCCCGCCATCTTGGATTGTAGCTGGTTACCATGGGAATGTGGGACGCTTGGAATACGGTTAGTGATAGGTGCTTATCCAGGGTGCGTTAGTAGGTAATGAAGACTTCTGATCCGACGACCGCCCTCTGACTAACATGGTGTTGTTGTAGTTGGACTCGATTTGGCGGATTGAATTTACGTCACATGAAAACATAGGATTTTCCCGGGTTTAATATATCAATTTCATTAGGTGACAGTTTTTGAAGAACGCTCTTGGCCGAGGACTTTCGCTCTTGGTCGTGGAATCAATATCTTTCAGTAAGAGATTGTTTTAATTATTTTTTAGTTTTACTTTTTGTAGTATATTGTCTAAAGGTTTTTTGTTAGATATGATTGCACTTTTGTTGTTTTCTTATTCACTTATGATCAGTGCTTTCAGGTTCACAGTACTGCGGTTGTAAATCCTGCTTTCTTCTGGATGAAACACCCCGCCCGTAATTGTTTTTTATGATTATTTCGGAAAGGGTGCATTGGGCAAAAAGGAAATTTTGCAGCAACTTGTACATAAAGTATAAATAAAAAAATATGGTATTCGCTATTTCTTTGTCGGCCATACTCTCGAGATATACACCCTGGGAATAGGGGGTGAGATTGAGAGCGCGGGTATCACGCTCTGTCGTAGCTGATATCTCCAAATGAGATATTTTTTCGATAAAAATGCATTGAACCTAATTGATAGAGAGGAAAATTCTGAATAATTTCAGAAACGTGCACTTTCATACAGAAACGACCCCATTTCGAGATATGAGCTACGAAAGACGCGTGCGGCCCGCGCAGTATAATTCACCCCCTACTCCTAGGGTGAATATCTCAGAAAATATGGCCGACAAAGGAAACCTGAGTATCATCATTTCTTATGCATATTTCATGTACAAGTTGTCTAGAAAAATTCGTTTTTCACCGATACTCCATTTTCCAAATAATCCTAAGACACCATTTTTTGGAGGTGGTTTCCACGATTTAAGGGTGTTTTCACCCTTCGCCCCGGGTCAAAATTATTTTTCATTAACTTCTTATACCCAATATATATATATATATATATATATGTGCAGTGTTTCCGTTGCTCAAGGACTTAATTTATTCAAGTTTTTAATCGATTTTGGAAAATTTAAACAAAAAAAAAAGATTTTCAAATTCCTGAACAAGATTATTTGTTTAGCTTTTTAAGAGACATATTTCGCCACACAATGCAAAAGGTTTCATCAAAATCGGTGAAGAGTGCCCGGGTTGATAGGTATAAACCTTAGTTGACTCCTCTACAGATGTAACGCGTGAATATATGGAAAATCTATAAGACAATCCAGACAAAGCGGCATTTTGGAATGTTCCACTTATGAGTGGAAATTCTACAAAGCACTGAAATCCTGCATGTATGGAAATATACAATAACAATGTATGAAAGTGATTAATAGAGAAAAATACTTTCCTTTTGCGAAAATCATTCCCAGCTATTCAAAATGGAATACCCTGAACAGACAAGATTAAGAAGTTCTCACTCCATTTAATTAAGAATAGTAGACTGAATATAGTAGATCGAATAATTAAGAGCAATTAATTTATTTTCTCGAATTTAGATTAGTATTCTATATCCAACTGTCCTAAAACGACTGTCTGCTATAATGAAATGTTGCCCTGCTAACATGTGGATCGCCAATTATCTAGGAGTAGACACAATGCAAAGTAAGCGATCAAAATAATAATAATGATGAACATAAACTAATTTGAAGACTAACAAGGTACCACTAGTTGCACGCTTTCATCACAATCTTCACCACAAAATGAACCGTGTGTCAGCTTGAACATTCCAATTCCATCTTGACGTCTTGGTATTCCTTTGAACTAGTCTCCACACATGACCCTTCAGGGTCCCACTGAGTCACCAATTCATACACCGCCTTCTGTACGAACAGCCACGGATGCGCACTTTCATGTGGATAAAACGCATGAAGAGCATGATATGCCTTGAAGCAGAAATCAACGGCTCTACGTGGACTATTAACTCGAAAGTAGCAGTTGTCCGATGTCATTCAAATGACTACCCACTACGATGGGAAATTGCTGGAGGGTTTTCTTTACAGCAGATAGTTTGTCTGAGTCGTTTGCCTTCAGATGCCAGCGAACTCTTCACCTGCGAGAGAATAACAGCATTTAATATGTTCAGTAGTAACTAAAATTTCTAGTGAAAATAAAAATTAAAATCTTACATTCACATGTAACAGAAAACCGCTCTGCGTGTCCACAGCAGATGTTTTCCACCATCCAAAATTTATTGGGCCAAATAATGCTGGGATGAGATTTAGTGTCCTAACAGTGTTATCCGAAACAGTGAAAAATACAGTGAAAGTGTTTTAAAATTTTTACTGATTAGTTAATGGCAACAGTTCTTCCATGCTTACACACCTATAGTGTCAAGTAAGGAGGGTTTCACATTGGACATACATTTAATCTTCACGGAAATTTCTTGCCACTTCTCTATAAGTGCCAACTCGCTACTACTATGCAAATACTTATAATCTATTTGCAGCAGAAACATTAAAAAAAGATAAATTTGTGATGGAATAAATCTCACTCGTGACAAATGAACACCCACAACGTTGCAGGAAAGAAAAACTTACAAGATAATAACCTCACAGCTGGCTCAGCACCTTGAATTTATCCAAGTAGTCAGATACTCCGTCAATTTGGCGTAGGGTCCCTTTCTTCCTGGAAGGTGTCATTCCTAAAGAATGAATACGAACAGCACAAGCTCGACTTCACCTTTAAATGGCTTCCTCATGGGCTCAAAACATCACTTCAACCATGACAAATCCCCGTTCAATGTCAAAAAGGAGCAAACACTGTACGCAATTTTATTCAGTACGCAATAGTGAGGGAGTTTGATAAAGTCAAATTCAGCTCCATTACTCTATTTTCATATGGATGTCCCGGACAAAATAAAAATTATACTGTATTTAATTTCATTTGCTCCCATTGTCTATTAATTTGCAAATTGAAATTAAGTATATCTTTCCAATTCGTGGACACTCCTATCGTCAATGTGACAGGAATTTTGGCACATATTCGCAGAAGCAAAGAAAAATTAGAGCGCATTGAAACGCCGGATGAATATATGGAATTGATTCAAAACGCTCGTTCCCCTCCATGTACTGTGATTACGAAATGTGAAGATTTTTTGCAGGATTTTGAAAACAGTTTCAAGCGCAAAATCCGAAAACCAAAAAATTTTCAAATTCGTAAAGCTTTTGTTTCACATTTTTCCCCCGACGGAAAAGTAGACGTTCATGATAATTATAAATTGGAGAAGGCAACTACTTTTTTCTTTACTACTAACCGTAAACTAAAAGATCTTCCAAAAAGTTGTCCACCTCGAATTGGACTAAAAGCGGCTAAAATAAAAGATGTGGAAAGTCTCTTTAGTTATTTAAGTGCCCCTGGAAAATAATTCTGGGATAATTATTTTTCGCAATTTACTCAAAATAATTCTTCCGAAGACAACACTGAATACAGTGACGAAAATGATTAAATTAGTTATAAAGAAATCGTAAAAGTTATTATATAAACATTATATGAGTTTTAATTTGTATAATTTGTTATTAAAAAATAATAAACAAATGTAAATGATAATGTCTTCATTATCATTTTGGTGGCCGGCTTAACCTCCCAATCGCTCGCTGTTATACAGACGTTGATGTTGCAGGACGAGCTAGCACGCGTACGGGACGACGCTGAGATCTTAAATCAATTGTGGCTTCAAAACTATAAAACTTAATTGCCTGATATTTTCCGAAAAACTTCCTTAAATCCAAACAAAAGTTCAGGTGACCGTTAATTTTAATTTTCTGAAAATTCGTTCGACTCCCGAAGCGTTTGAATCTTTCAATATCTAATTTACGCAATGAGAAGAATAAAAATCGTTGTAAATCTTTAGTGACAATCCATTGCAATTCTATGGATACCGTTAGTTTTGTTATATGATGGTGCATATTTTCTGAAATTTGTATAAAAAATTCCTATTATTGTAGAACTTGTGGCGAGTTGAACACAAAAAATTCGTATTTCGCGATTGCAGAAAAAAGTAACATTTTCTTGATTATTTCGAAAACTAATAAAGTTATCACATTTATTTATAGGACTAAAAATATGCGCTATAGAATTTCCTATTGTGATATGTTATTAAAAAATTAAAATCTGACCTCAAAAAAATATGACCCAGGGGCCAACTAAAACGACGGCGTTTCGAGCGTATCTCCTTTTGATCGCCAGCGGTTCCATTGTGCGCATGCGCCTCACTCGACCCATGTATCGCTGCATGATCCGTTGCATTTGAAAACTGCAACATTATGTATTGTAGCGTTACCCTACATTTCGGAAATAAACTTCCAATACATTTAGTGGAAGTTCTTTGCGGACATTTTTAACAGTGTATGTACACATGCACAACATAGGTATAGAAAGTAAAACCATCGATACGCACCTTTGAATTTATCTACGACACAGGACAGGTTTAAAAGGTCCAAAAACTCGGAAGTAGCTTTGTCCATCGCTGATAATGTCAAAAAGCACAATTATCACTTCAAAAATTTCACTCGCGTATTCAAAATACAAGACGGAATGCACAAAATGATTAAAGCAGGCATCATGAGTCATGCGCCTGTCAACTCAGCGGACCCTAAGGGACGCGGACGCATGCGCACTGGATCAGGAAGGGACTACTAGCCATTAGAGTATTTCCATTAAGAAATAAATTTTCAAAATGGCCGAACACGCCAGGGAAAGCACTTGTGCTTTATACATTGAATCCCATGTAATATACTTTTCGAGGATCAATTAATTCTCTTATTTTAAGAAAATGGTATTATATCTTTACATGACAAACAAGAAATATGATGCATTATAAAATATTTTCTATTATAAATAACGAAATCTTACATGTCAAATTTTTAAAATCAAATAGACTTTCTAACCAAGCTAAAATATTTTAGCATTTTTATTAGAGCCGTGCAGTCGTTTATTCGAATTTTTAATACAAATTCAAGAACGCTTAGAATATTGGTTTTTTCGAAATAGAGATAAATTTAACTGTACGTCGAACCGCCTTGATTTCCTTCAATTATTACAATTTTTAAAATAAAAATAACTTTTTTATTGTAAAAAATGGATTCAAAATTCAAGTCGAATCTTCGAAATTCGATTTGTTCAAATAAGTCGAATTTCAAATATTAGACTTGAGTTTTGGAGTCATTTTTTTTAGAAAAAAAGGAGTTAGTTTGATTTAGAAATTTTAATAGCTTAAGGAAGTCAAACCTGTTTGATGTACATTAAAAATTTTTTCTATTTCAAAGAATCCAACTTTCCAGGCGTGTCTAAATTTGTATTACAAATTCGAATAAACGACTGCACACCTCTAATTGGTATAGCCACTCTTAAAGGAAGACCGTTAACGAATATTTTCATCTTTGGCAACACTCAAGTTAATCGAAAGTTATTTTTCGAAGTCTTTCATAAATTGCGAATTAGAATTAGGTTTCAGCTAATATCGCTAATTTCTTTTTCTGCATATTAGCCTTTTTTGGAATCAGCTGAAGAAATTTTAGAAAAATGTCGCATTCTATTCTGCAAATATAAGTGAAAAGTGTAGACCAAAACTTCTTTCCCATGTTCTGCACAAGAAAAGTAAAACTTGAGTTCAGACAAATCATTCAAGACTAAGTAAAAAACATGACTTTGCTTGCAATGCAGAGAAAATGAGTTTTCGATTGATTTTATAAAATCAAAGAGTTTAAAATTCGGGTACTGAAGATTGTAATTTTGATCTAACGTGATTAATTTTGCCACTGGATGATTAGTTTGGATTTGACCTAAACTTTTGTCGCTTGCAGAATAAAATAGTGCAGAGTTGCAATCAACGCAGTTCCTCTTTTTTAATTTTTGACCAAATTTTACCTGTAATGTAATATGTACATTAAACAATGATTGTGAAAACGGCCTGGTGGAGTTTTCCACTAGTGTTTTTATGTTTATCGAATTAATTATGGCGATGTGCATCGTTCCGAGGTGCACATCGAGTTACAAAAGTGAATTTGGATAACCCGAAGATCCCGAATATGAAAAAAATTAAAGCTATTAAAGCTTTATGGCAAAAAGCTTTAATTCTGAAAAAGTTTACCGTGAAAGCTGGACAGTTCTTTTACAGTAATCATTTTTTAAAGGAAGACATTTTCACGAGAAAATCCTAAAAGCATCCGATGGCACTATTTTGTTAAAGTTAAATAATTATATATTTACTATAAAATCGGAATGAAAAGTTACAAATAAAACCAAAGTAAATTTTTTGTATTCAATAAACTGTATTATTAGGTATTTTCACTTACTACTCATTTAAAAAAAAAAATTCGGTTTGTATTCCCGTCAGCACGTGCAACAACAAACACAATTTATTCATATTTTTAGTAATTTTCGGAATATAAAATATGTGCCAAGTAAATTTAGTCAATGTCTTATTTGAGTAGAATACAGAAAAAGTGACGTTAATTTCAGGATTAAATTAGAAGGCTAGAAAATGTATGATACTAACCTCAATTTTTCTTCTTTAACAATTCAAGCGACCAAAATCTTAAATTAATGTTACTTTTTTAAACGAGTACTGAGTGAAAATACCTAATAAATACAGTTTATTGAAGAAGAATTAATTGACTTTTGTTTTATTTTTTAATTTTGATTTCAGTTTTACAGTAAATACAAATCACTTACCTTTCTCAAAATAGCGCCATTGGGTCCTTTCAGGATTTTATCCTGGAAAATGTCTTCCTTCAAAAAATGCTTAGTGTGAACGAACTGGCTAGCTTTGACCGTAAAATTTTTCTGAATCAAAGCTTTTTGCCATAAAGCCATGGAAACAACCCGAACGAAGTACAGTGGCAGTTCACGGACGTTTGACGTTTCCATGTGCTACGTAACGTCACTGACGTTTGACGTTTCCATGTGCTACGTAACGTCATTGAAATTTGATCTCACTTCAGTCCTGTTTTGATCCAAAAAAGTAGTACTGAAACGTCGTTTAGTGGCATCAAAATAAAGTGGCATTAGAATGGAGCCACCCGAGACTATATTTTTGGAGGACTGTTTCAGTACCGAAAACTGGCCTTGATATGATACTTTTTTTTACGGTGTATAAAAGAAACAAACAAAAAGCAAGCCAGACCGGGTGGAGCATACACTAATTGGGATATCACTACTGCAAGGGATAGTTTTTACCACCCGTCGAATGGCAGATACACAGTTGCGTATACACACGCATATACGTATCCGTATACGTATATACGTGGGTACACGCGTTTGGTTTATTTGCAAACCTGATGCCGAAATATATCTGGGCGCCAGCCAGGCCCCTATAGCGAAGATCGAGAAAAAAAAGTTATTGGTGACCCGGCAAAAATTTTCAAAGAAAACTGCAATTTTAGGGAAACCTGAAAGCCTATAAAAAAAAACTAAAGGAGCAAGGTATCTCAGGGGTGGTTCTTGAGAATCCAATCGGCCATTTTCCTTTTCACGATTTGATGAAACCGGTATTTATTGAAAACAAGGGAATATAGTAAAAGAGACGAGCGTTAACAGTTATCTCATAAATTTCTCGACAATTTCTGACGCGTCAGCTAGATTTAACCTTTAAAACCGGAAGTTACATTGATAAAGAGCAGCCATGATGTGGCCACGTGGGCACAGGCTAGGATGAACATAAGCGCCATTTAAATTAAAATTCTTACACGCACAATTTGATGAGATTACAAATCGCGGTAGCGCACTGACTCGACTTTATACACATAGACACTTGCGAATAGAATAAGAGGAAACACCCCGGGAGGGTCAAGCCAGGCGATGGCTCAGATGGGAGTAAATCCATAGGACTTAACGGGAACCAACATCTGCCATCGCGTCGCTTGCCGAAATATTCAAACATTTACCTCAGCCATCCTTCAGTGTATTTCACAGTACAAAATACGAAGTTCAAAAAAAATCAATATTTGATCCGTTACACGCAGAGCTTCCAATATGGTCAATCACAAAATCCCAATATCTCCAACATCAAAATTCGGTCCACAAAACTCCAATATACGTATATCCAACGTCAAAAAGATAATCCATGTACAGTAAGGGGCACTCAATGGTCCACTCAAGAGACAAAAAAATATGTGGCACGTGTAGCCCAACCGAGACCAAGAACGAAAGTGAACGTCTTCATGCGACGCACCACGACCGTGAACACTCAGGTTGCTCGCATGAAGGCGTATTCACAAACCTCGAGTCAGCGCGACTATCGGTAGAACTATGAACTAAAGTTCCATCGTTGGCTAAAGGTGTGACAATATTCCCTGACAATATTCGCGGAACATTAACATAAATCCTATCGGCATACCTAAAGTTACGATTTCTACGCTAAATACTAAAACTTACATCGGAAATCTAAGAATTACCGAGTTTCGACTACAGCACGCCTCGCAGGCGGATTACAAGCTAAATGGTCACTAGCAAAGATTATAAACCATTTGCCGCAAGTGAATAGTAACAATGTCCAATTTCTCATAAACAACTCTTAACCTAAACATAAATCCCCAAGATTCATGGAACTTTGACAAGAGAAGGTTTCAGGAATCTTGGAAAGTTTCCAACTACAGTTTGGCGGGAAAATTCAAAAATAAGAAATGAAACGGATCATCGCATGAGGCCAGTTAACTAAATTTACGCGGACCTAGGCTCGTGGATTTACAATAATTATGTCATGACGTGCCGATAAACTGACCTCGACCAGACGCAAGCGCGCATGCGCATAAACTTACATGGGACCCTTCGCGCATTTCGAACTTTTTGTCTGATGAAACCTTTCATAGGTACTTGAATACTTTTATGCTAGATGAAAGGTTCCATGGAGACATAACCCTAAGAGAAGTTGTAGGCTCCGGAAGCTTCGATCATGATTCCTTAAAGAAACCAATCTCAAAACTACTGGAATGTGTACGTCATCCGCTTCTGCTCCTTCTGTCCTAGAAGGTAAGCAAGAGCGGGAAATTTACGCGTGATAACATCGGGCAACACTGTTCCCTGGAGTCAGGTCTCTAGCCGCGGATGACCTTACGCGGCAGACAAGACAGTTGGAGATGAAGGTTTCACCTCTGGATACTTTTTTAGAGCTACCAATCTTTGTAGAATTTAAGAGGAACAGTGTTGACGGACCAGATGGAGTGATCCCAGGAGAACAGCCTTTTGCATCCGGTTCGCGATGAAATGAGCCTGACGCTGGCAAGCCGGAATCTTGTTGAGTTGGCTAATAAATGAAGCTTTCATACCTCCAAGGCAGCCGATTATGAGAATTATAAGATGGACTTTGTAGCCTTGGTACAGCTTACTCAGCTCGAAAAGAAGTGCTTGATATTTCGCCTGTTTTTCTCCCTCCTTTGCCGTGATATTACCATCGGCTGGTGCCGAGAATTCAATCACGTAAATGATCTTGTTCTTCAGATCTTGGAGGACAATGTCAGGCTTCGTAGCACTGATACGTTGACTGGTGGAGAATGAGAAATTCCAGTAGATCTTACACTGATCATTCTCCACGACTGACTCGAGTTCCCCCTGGGCGTATGGCAAGACGGACAATAGGTCAACACCATAGAAATGCCTAAGATGGTAATATATCACTTTTAGAGCTGCATTGTGTCTGTCTATGTACGCGCAGCGTGCATATTTAGAGCATCCACTAAGAACATGTCCAAGTGTTTCGGGCTCTAGCTTGCACGCTCGGCAGTTGGTATCGCGTACAGGTATATTCATTATGCGCTCGCGGTAAACTAAGGTGTCTATGACGCCGTCTTGACAGGCAAAAAGAAATCCCTCGGTCTCCGATCTCAATCCAGCAGACTTGAGAAACATGTTGGTCAGACCCATCGAGAGCTCTTGTCTACGTAGGATGCCGTAGAACTTACCATGGAGGGGTTTCTCAGCATGTTCTCTTAGTAGAAGCGTATGTTCTGCTTCCTGTATACGACTTTTGAGCACCAGAGGTGTTAGTGATGCTAGGCCATGTGTAATGTCGCTGGAATGAAATGGGAGGTCAAGCTTCTCTGCGGCCCTATCTGCTGCATGGTATAGAAACACCGCAGCATTGGCGACTTCATGTTGATGTACAAGTCGCATAAGGAAATCCGTGCTTTTTAGAACTGAACAGGCTGTAGCCAGAACCGTTCTTCGATGAAGACACTCTAAATTATTATTATAAATAAAAAATGAGGAAACTCATTTTTCTCTCAGGCTTAAGATGGTTATAGCCCAATATGTCGAAGGCATTTTTGGTTAGAGTTGGATTTTTTTGTTTGTTTGAATATTATGCACGGGGTTATCCCGGTATATATTATCAGTCACGGACGCAATATTATAATGCAATCAAGTGATCTGATAAAAGCGTGTGCCTTGACATATTGGGCAAAGCCTGGTTTTTACCCCATCATTCACGGACTGGGTTGCAGTCAAGTGCATGATGGGGGGACCTACAGCTTAAGGTGGGTTCCGAACCACCAGAACCTCGGTCAAGGTACATAGAAAAATTTCAAGAGGTACCGGCTCAGGGATCGAACCCCGGACCTCTGAGGTGAAGTCCGAGCGTCTAACCAACTGAGCCACCGAGCTTATTATTATTATTATTATTATTATTATTATTATACCATTAAGCCTTTTCCCTTCCGGGGTAGGCGTGACTTGTTCGGTCGGAAAGTAGTGAAATAGGTATATAGGTATGAGGTTGATCGGTATATGGGTATAGGGTGGATGGGTATGTAGGTGTTATGTATAGATGTTTTAGATTGATCTGGAGTTCTCGTGTTATTTATATAAATGACACGTTCACTCCGCAACACTGCTCCGACCCAGGTTGCTGATCAATCTCTCTAGCGATCACCCCAAGTGAGGAGCCTCACAAAATTATTATGTATGGTTCCTCACCTGGGCCCATTAGTATCCAAGGTCTTTGTTTCAGGCATCATTCACTCTATTGTCACTCTGTTTATAAACTATTTGTCGCCACATATTTCTGTCCTGGCATACTACTCTAGCTTCATTCACGTCCATGCATTTTTTCATGCAGGCTCTTGTATTTCTATGGCTTCTTATGTCTCTTCGTATTAGTGTCTCATTCACAGATTCTAACCATTGTTTCGGCGGTCTACCTCTGGGCATTTTGCCACTTACTTTACCTTTGTACACTTGCTTGGTCAGTCGTTCATCTTTCATTCTTTCAAGATGTCCGAACCACCTTAGCTGATTTCTTTCCCATATGTCAACTAGTGTCTCCCCTGTACCACATTCTTTGAGGATTGTCTCGTTTCGTACTTTGTCCATCAGCGTTTTCCCGCATATTATGCGCAGAGGTTTCATGCCGATCGCGTTGATTTTATTCCTGTCTTTTTCTTGACAGGTCCATGTCTCGCTACCGTATAGTACAGTCGGTACGAAAATAGAGTTATGTGTGGCCATTTTAGCTTTTTTTGATATGTTTTTATTTGTGAGGATGGACCTTGCTCTACCGATAATCTGCTTACCCTTATTTATGCGCCTATCTAATTCCCCATCTATTTTTCCGTCGTTAGTGAATAGACTACCTAGATATACGTACTTGTCAACTTGTTCTAATTTCTCAACAATCTGCATAAGTTACCGGATTTAAAGTTTTCAACGCGCGTGTTGCTCGGTAGTCCCTCGCAGGGCGGTCGGATTTCGAAGTTGAAGTTTAGTTGATAGCCCAGCCAATGACCGTTGAAACTGCTCTTATCAAATTTCCGGTCAGAAGTCGTAACCTCCCTCAAGATGGCGTCACCTCTGTAACCACTCCAGCGTACCAGAACCTTGGTAATCCCATGACGTAGCGTCTCAGCCCTGGTTTTCATGCAGTCGATAGCTGGTATCGTGTATGGTGGATTGCACCACAGATGTCGAGGAATATACCGCTGCATAGAGGAAGATGGCGATCAGGAACGAAACCAGTACTGAATTTTCGGGACCCGCCATCTTGTATTGTGATCAGGAAGATGACGGCGTAGAGTAGTAAAACCATGATTGGTGGCGGATCTCTGACTCAGGGTGCGTTGACTAACTCCAATGAACCCTCTGCTGCACCTAGCCACCCTTGGCTTCCTTGAACTGGATGTTCTAGTGACGTCACGCCTTGCTGACATGGCGCTCAAGGGCTGGTGGGGATGACGAGCAGATACGGTGCTAGTGATATGGAGCGTTCATGGCCCGCCATCTTGGATTGAAGCCAGTAACCATGGGAACGTGGGATGCTTGGACCATGGTTGGTGATTGGTACGTTGGAAACTCCAAGTAAACCTCTGATCGGACGACCCTTCCCTGGCTCCTGTAGTTGTTGTCTTTGATCTCGGTTTTGACAGATGGAGGTTAGGTACATGAAAGCAGAATTTACGGAGTAAATAATCTAAATGAACAATTTCTGACGAGTGCTCCTGGCCGAGGTGACTTCCGCTCTTGGTCTCGATGGATTCAAAATCTCAAAAAAAAAAAAAAAACATTTAATACGGATATCACTTTGAAGTGACAGGTAAGTCAAACTTTACCCTGTCACACTACTCAGAGTGAAAAACGATATGTAGCAGTCTGGCACAAGGGGGCAGGTCTTCCCACAGGGTGGCAACATTGAGACATCACTCTCTGCAGTGAAAAGCAATATGCAGCAATTTAAGAAAAGTAGGCCGGTGTTCCCACAGGGTGGCATATTGGGACATTACTCCCCTTAATGAAAAACGATATGTATCAGCCTAACGAAGGTGGACAGACAGGTCTTGCCACACGGTTAAAAATTGGGACATCACTTCCTAAAGTGAAAAACGATATCTGACAGCCTAGTAAAAGCGGACTTCCCACAAGGTAGCAAATTGGGACATCATTCCCCACAGCAAAAAAACAATATGTAGCAGCCTGGTAAGTATGGACTGGTCTTTCCACTGGAAGTCAAATTGGGAGATCACTTCTCGCAGCTCTGGCGGGAAACGAACAATGATCTCCGGGGCAGCAGAACAGATACTTTTTCCGGTGATAAAACAAATTATCGAAAATATTAGTCTTTCCAACTCCAGGTGGCAATTACATTAGAGTCCCTCTATAGCAGCTGTCTCGGGAGTACCCTTAATGAACAAAGATGCTATAGACGGATTCTCCGAACCGTTCTTCCTCTCCTTCTTGCTTGTGGCTTCTTATAGCGCCGAACCGTAAACATCGCAACTCCGCTGGCCTTACAAACGCCTCCCTCTCATGCCCTTCGACTGACTTTTGTGTTATAGACGGAACTGCTATAGAGGGACTCCAGTGTATTAGGTTTGAAGTATATTTACAATTGATATACAAAAATCATTTCTTCGTATCCTTATGGCAATTATAACTATTTTATCGATTACATCATAGATTGCTATCGAACTCTTGCGGAAATAAATAAAATAATGCAAAATTTTACAACCGATAGTTTCTCCGTGTATTAGGTCTCATGATCAGACTAATTGACATAGTAGGAAAGTTAAGGTTGGAATAAGAATGGTTTATCTGTGTTCAGTGATTGGAATATTATCCACACTGTAAAATTTACTTCGACCGTTATTATCAATAATGAAGTCAATTCATAGAAGAATGTGTTATTTTGGTCATACGGTCCATTTAAAAATAATAGTGGATTCAGTTGTCAAGAATCAAGCTTTATTCGTCAATTTCATTAAAAACCAACGTACGTTTCGACCTTGTTGCAGGCCTTCTTCAAGGTAATATATAACCTGTATTGATATTTATCAAATTATTGAAGACATTCCAATTTTCGTCTATTTTCCAAGAGAGACAACATGTTTTTGGAGTGAACCAAAATGGTTTTTCCGTTCAAATCAAAATACCTGTTTTGTTCTATTCAACAAAAATGTAGTAGAATTACTATATTGGATCCTCGAAAATTTGAGGTTTCAATTTTTAAATATTTTAAAGGACACAATTTCAATACTTTTAATTATAAATGTTTATGTTAAAACAATACAAACAAAACAAAAAGACATATAATTTTGGTTCACTCCAAAAACATGTTGTCTCTCTTGGAAAATAGACGAAAATTGGAATGTCTTCACTAATTTGATAAATATCAATACAGGTTATATATTACCTTGAAGAAGGCCTGCAACAAGGTCGAAACGTACGTTGGTTTTTAATGAAATTGACGAATAAAGCTTGATTCTTGACAACTGAATCCACTATTATTTTTAAATGGACCGTATGACCAAAATAACACATTCTTCTATGAATTGACTTCATTAAGAATGGTTTATTGAAAGATGATTTTTTATTTTGAGAATTTGAAGTATCGAGTATTTAATCAGTTTACTTAATAATATCTGTTGAAAAGAAACTAATAGTACCATTCGATTCTTATACTATTTTCTCTTAGCCCTATATTTTGTGTAGTATGAATAAACAAATATATCGTGCAAGACCTACTTACGAGTTTAAGTGTATTTCAAAACATTTCAGGAATAAATATTTTCTTCTGTAAATTTAATGAAGTATTTGCGGAGTAATGGTTGTACCTGTCAACCTATGCAAAGACCTTCCCACTTTTTCCAGGTTACTACAAATCGTTTCTAATTATGGCCAGTGATGTCCCAATTTGCCTTCCTGTGGGAAGATCTGCCTAATTTTTCCAGGCTGCTACATATCGTTTCCCGATATATCCTGAACCCATTCTATACTTCGGAAGCGATGCGTAATATGACCTGCACTCTCTGGGCCGTCTTGTCCGGGGGGTCTTTATTTGCTGGGTAGGAATTCCCAGACAAGCCTCAAACGGGGAAGTCTCGTTCTGGCGAGGACTGCCTGGTATAGAGTTGTCCAGGCCATTTTAATGATATCCCTACACAGTGAAAACTAGGCGTTAATTTTTATCTGGGATTCTTTTTTGGGCGTCCTACTATGATCTCACAAATAGTCTATTTTAGTCCCAGTTTCTGTCTTGTTAAGTTTGCTAACTTCAGATTGATAATTGATCCGATAAAGCGAACTAAATTGATTTAGAGGGTGCTTTGCTTCAATTGTTACAAACTTCTATCTTACAACAACAAATTAGATGAAAAGACGAGGGATCGGAATGTTTTAGGTTAGATCAGTCCGGGTGCTTTTCGAGTCTTGAAATACAAATTAGGAGTCAAAATCAAGAAATTCGAAAATTCGAATTAAAATTTGGAAAATTGGACTAAACCTGTCGATGTCCATGAAAGTGAAAAAGCAGGGAGCTTTCAAGTCTTAAAATACGAATTTGGGTTTAAAATTGAAGAAGCGACTTAAATTTGGAAAATTAGTGCATTTTTATGAAAGTCGATACAAGGGGGATTTTCGAGACACACAACACGCAGTTGAGATAAAAATCTAAAAGTTTTAAAAGGAAACCTAAATTTTGAAATATTTATTAAATTAGTGAGTTTCTATGAAAGTCAGTGAGAGAAGGTTGTCTGAGTCACAGCTTAGAAATTTGGGGCAAAAAATCCAAAAGTGGACTTAAATCTAGGAAATGTGATTAAACTGGTAGATTTCCATGAAAGGCGAGTACAAGGAGGTTTATCAAGTCATAGATCACAGAATGTTATCCAAAAATTTTCAAAATGATATCAATTTGGCAGATTTTCATGAATTTTAAAACCAAGGAGTTTTTCGAGTCTGGAAATACGAATGTTTACCCCGAAAAAAACTCCTCGTATTGACTTTCACAGCAATATATCAGATTCATAACATTTTCAAAGTTGATGTCTGCTCTTTTAATTCTGGGCCGCAAATTCCTCTTTCGTGACTCGCAAAACGTTCTCTTACAGACTTTGATGAAAATTTACTAATTATATGAAATTTTCAAAATTTGTTTCAAATTTTTCCAATTCTAACCTGAAATTCGTATTCTGTTACTTAAAATCCCACCATTTACTGCCTTTCATGGAAATTTACCAATGAAATAGAATTTCCGAAACTTAGGTTGCAATTATAAATTCCTGAATTTCGAACTAAGATTCATATTATGAGACTCCGAAATCCCCTCCTTTCCCATTTTCATGAAAACCTATCAATTTAATAACATTTTAACAATTTCAAGTCAAATTTTGGAATTGTCGAATTTTTACCCCAAATTCCTGTTATGTGATTCGAAAGCCCCTCATACTGATTCTCATGGATATCTACAAAATTAATAAAATTTCTCAAATTTCAGTTAAATTTTTTAATTTTTACCCCTGATTCGTATTTTGCGCCCGGAAAGTCCCCTCGTACTAGCTTTCATTGGAAATCTACCAAACGTATGAGATTTCACAAATATTGGTCAAGTCTAAATCCTGCCTCTATAGCATTTGCTATCGGCGTCGTAATGCAGAGTCTCTGAATAAAAATATGGTTTAAGCATCAATTTAAATAACCTCAACAGCAAAAATCAATATCTTGAGCTAATTTTTTTGTATATTTTTGATCATTTGAGTGTGTCAAAAATTTTGGATCCCGTTGTCTTGAAGCAAATCCTTCCGAAGGGCTCGAAATATTCGGGAGTTTATATTTAGGTGAATTTGATGTTTTAAATAATCCGACTGCTCAAAAACTTTAACATTGGACTTAAAAGATGTATAAACGAGTTGATTTGAGGAACACCAAAATTTTCTGGATAAGTTAATATAGATTGAAAAATTAACTTGTGAGATTTTGAATGCAAGGAAATATTGCTTAAAAATGATACAAACCAGTTCATTTAAGGGTTATTTAATTTTTAAACGTATCCTGATCATAGAAACCGACGTAGCATCAAGTTTACATGGACAGAAAATTTCAGTGTTGAGTGAATTTGAAAGTCAAAAAAATCTGACGGTTGGAGCGTGCACGACTTTGACATGTCATTTCGGGGTTACGCTGGTTTCCAAACTTGACAGTTTAGAATTTGTATTCCCAGATTTAGTTGTTGACAGATGATTCTGATTTCGAACCTATTTCAATCCACAAATCGGCCTTATTTTATCATATTGGCGGATCAAGCTGAAGTGCAATTGTTTTGTTGCGTGAACTGTTTTAATACCGAATTAAGTTCCAAATCAAATCCTAGTTTTTACAGTGATAGCTTTAGACAACCTAATTGGGGTTTTACGTCGTATCGTTTCCAATGTCGCAGTTGTAGCTTCGTAGCCCCGTAGCTTCACTTCCCAATAATTTCTTGTAATTGTTCCTATGAGTGTCTTCTAGTTTGTCCTCTCGATAATACTATTTTACACTAGCTACTCCTAACTCCGACTGACTCTGTACTACTACAGCCTTCCTTGTTGTTCTTGCGTAATTGAGAAACAAAAATACCTTATCCCGAACGAGAATTTTTTGCATTTACCTCTATTCTTGTGCTTCGATTTTATCCTTGACTTTTTAACTAGTATTTTAACCTTCCTACTCTTGCCCTTGTGATCGTTCTGTAGTCTTATTCTATCCTCACCGTCTAGATCTGCGATATTCAATTTTCTTAGATACGCCTGTTTATCTAACTCAAATCTACTAACGTATTATATGCATTCTAACTAATACTAATTCGGGTATGTATTTATGTTTAAGAACTAGGCTATTTGCGATAAGCATTATATTTTTATGTTTTAGAAATAGACAATTTTCATAAACATTCAACTAATACTATTCTTCAAGTTGGTTTTTGCATCACGATTTCTAACTTAATTATATATAAAACACATATCAATAAATTGAAAATAAACAGAGATCGCTACGACCAGCATTATCAACATGTCAAATTTAAGCCTGCTTAAGAAGATACTATGTCGACGTATCCAAATTAACTCGCGTGGCGTGTTACATCCCAAAATTCTACAAAATTGTATGTAACGCCTAACTAGGTGCAACCTACCTTACCCCACGTATTTCCGGCTAACGACATCAACTACAAACAGACGCATTACCGATTTTCTCTGTGTTTAAACCTAACTTTTGTCAGGGCCGGCCGAGACTGTGTGGAGTTAAGGAGTACTCCACACTCGGGAAAATCTCAAGTGTGGATTTCCACACCTGGGAATTCAGAATGTGTTTCTATATCTTGCAATTTTTTCCACCAGCCTCATATTAATTTAGGAGATTTTCTCAGGAGAGTATTTATTTTGAAGTATTATGTTGAAATGTAGACATTTTAATTACCATCAAAGAACTACAGTATAGGAAGAGGTAAACCCTGATGATAACTAGAAAACCTAGGAAGTCACATCATCAGTCAGCTGTCCATCATGTGTATTTATGTGCATGCGCGAGCTTTGAGTTTGTGCGTAAGGAGAATTGTGTTGTATTTCAATATACTATAACAATATACAATAATATACACTGTAAAATATTTCGGAAAATTTCCCACCAATTTTGGAGGCAAAATTTCCAAATTTGGGTCAAAAGGATTATTTTCCTAAAAAAATTGGAAATTCCCGCACTACTTTGAAAAAATTTCAAAAAAATGTTTGTTCATGTCAAATCTTTTGCATCAATGAATTGATCTAATCATTATTTGAAACTACACTTTTGGAGCATCCTACACCCAAGAGTTTTTGCAGAACAACGGAGTTAACATTATTTACAATCCTATTTTAAGAAATCTGCCCGCAATTTTGCATAGAATTATTGAAATTAGTGGTCGAACCGTCAACACCTGAAATTTAGTGATTGTGAATTCTTTTTTTTTAAAGCTCCTTCAGCTTTGGCGAACACATTCTCATCACGTGTCTCGTGAGAAAAAAAGGTTTAAAGAAAATTGTGAGATCTGATTTAAAAACAATTTTGTTATTAAAAATTTTATATGTACCTTGTGTCTTTTTACCAAAACTTTAATTTGTTTATTTGGAATGTTATTGTTCACGATTAAAACAAAAACGGCGCGTCTTATCAACAAATGAGTAATAACCAATTTGTAGCTCATTTTTGGTTGAACAACTTTTGTTCATTTATTTTTTTCGTAGCTTGTGTCGTTTGTTTGAGAATTGCAGTTATTTATTCTTAATGTTGTATTTTACGCAAAAAACAAAAACTACGCGTCCAAGTAAAGTAATTCATAGCGAATTTGTAGATCTTTTCTTGCGTGCAGAATTTGTGTCCATTCTTTGTGTTATCAAAATTTCAATTTTCGATTTTTCAAGAAAATTCAAAAAGTTTTTATGTTAATTTTGCCGGGCTTTCAAGAAGCAACGTTTTTCTTCTCTCGACTTTTTTCATGTCATGCGTAGTTTCGCTTAAAATCTTCGTTTGCTTTTTTTGACTATTGAAAATGCTATGACTCTGACAATTTTGTTTTTATCTAAAAAAGCCGTAAGGATAAATTGTTCGACTTTCCGATTACTAGAAATATCCGCACATAGAACTTTTGTATCTTGAATAAAGACAGACAGAAATACAATGACATTCGTAAAAATCATTTTTCTGACTCATGTGGTCTCAAAACGTGGAGATTTGATGAACACGGACTAAGTCAAATTTTGCAGAAAGCCAGTACCTACTCATTAGGATGGGAATATGAAAATCAGCTGCGAAAGAGCAAATTTGCCACATTAAAATAGAAATAGTAATGATTTACGTATATTCATTTGCTATAATAATATATTATATGAATATTATATAATGTCCTTGTAGGCTCATGAATGAAATAAATTACGCTTACATAATAAACAGGAAAAAAATTGCTATCACAACTCCCCCCCCCCCCCATCCTGCTACCGTAACTTCACACCTGGGAAAAATTTGTTTATCGGCCCTGAATGTTGTAAGTGGGCTACGACCGGTAAGATAGAAACTACGAGGTACTTAACCCTGTATCTACATGGGCGCTCTGTATCCGTGCATTCTCCGTGTTTCTCGGTTGATCGGAGCTCGGAGTGCAGGCGGCCAATCGTTTTGGTTACTTTGCGCGGAGATCATGGCCCTAGGTGGCCACTGCCTGGTGCACAAGATGCCTGTCGCCACGCCAGTTTTCAAAGCACAATGTCGCGTTTTTGCAAAACAGATACAAAATTGAACCAGGCTTGACTGCGGTTACGATGAAAAATTCAATTTTTAGTTTAAAAATAAAATAAAATCATCCTTCCAAGGTATTAAGTTTATTGGGACACAAAGTTACATTCCATTCTACACACATTTATCTCACTAAAACAATAGGTTATAATCACAATTCACTGTTTAGCAAAAACGTGAAGTTTTCACTTCAAACAATTGAAAACTGGCGCGGTGACAGCCATCTTCCGAACCAGCAGTGGCCACCTAGGGACACTTGATCTCCGCGCAAAGTAACCAAAACGGTTGGCCGCCTGCACTCCGAGCTCGGATCAACCGAGAAACACGGATAATGCACGGATACAAAGCGCCCATGTAGATACAGGGTTAAGCATGTTATCATGGATGGAGACGAACTCAGTGAATATCGACGAAGTTCGGTTAACGGAAGAGGCTCATTGCAGATTCTACCATTATAAGATAACTATATTTGCACCTATCTATCAACATACAAATGTACTCATAATCCTAATAATTTGAAGAATAACTATTTCCAAGTCAAATCCGAATATATAAAATATGAGTACATTCACGGTGGACGGAAATTACAAGTCGCTCGTGTGAGCCATTCGAAACTCAATATCGAGTGTCGCGCGTATCAAACGACATCTCGCTGATTTATGAAAGAACGTGCTATCGCTCACTTTTGTCATCGCGCGTGCCATTAGTAGATTCAGTAGCTGTTTAGGACCATGTATCTCTCTATTAACTGAACGGTGATCTTGCATCATTCTCGCTACAATAATCGATATACTCTCAGTTCAAATCAAATTGACAAAATAACCTCTCTTGCTCTCTCAGGATTAGCCTCGTGTAAGTTCCAATTTATGTAACCTCTTTTATTTCGAACACTTTATTGGACATAATCAGCAGCATTGGACTCCCCCTGTCACACTTTTTTCCAAACATGTGCAATGTTACTAAGTACCATGCCGAACCCCAGCAAGAAAAGAAGGAATTGAGCTGCACCTTTTTCGTAACTTTAAAGTCAGTCTTCTAGACAATTCGAGTCCATGAATAAGAATAGGATGAAAAGGACGAACAATTATTTAATCTGGTAATATACCAATATCACCAAATCCTATTTTGCTTATCAAGTATAATTAATTTTATGATTAAAATCAAACCATTTCAGATACACTATTTTGAGATATTTTCATTAATCAAATGAAAGATTTTTTTCTAGAGATTTATTAGACATATTTAAGTAAAGAAATATTTTTCTATAAATTAATTGGAATACACTCATATTCATAATTTAATTTAATTTGATCACTTTATTGGCTCTGTATATTTATCATTACAAATTTTAACTCACACTCATGCTAGAAATATCCATTAAAAGTAGATAGTTAAATATATGTAGATACTTACTTGAGTATCATTTTATATCTATTATAACTAGAATGATGTAAAACTGGAAGCAGAAGAATTCAACGTACCTGTCGAAATCCATCACTGAATCCCCTAACCCGTTTTTCAGCTAGGTCAAAAGATTTATAAATGAAAAATCGGAATAAATAACCGGTAAGTCCGAATAATTAAGTTAAGAACTCATAATATTTATTTATCTTAATACATATTAATTATCTATCTTTGAATATAGAATTTTCTAATTCTAATAATAACTATATGACTCGCCAACTAGTCACGATCGCTTTTTCATTAAATTCCACAGGGTTTTTAAGTTGTTTTCAAGTGAGAAATGATAAATTTCATAGTTTTTTAAATATCAATAAACATCATGTTTTATCTGTGATACACAAGAAGGTATCCTCCTAACACTCGGAGATTAAGACCGTTCAATTCGCATACAGCTCATAATTACTGTTGCAAATGTTCAGTGTGATGTGAGTCAACATGGTAATTTAGACAAGCGCTTAAAATTAAAATGGGCAGCCTCATGGCCTGTAAATGTAAAAGCCTAATCCTATATTATTCTTACAACGATAATCTCCAACATGAAAAAATGAAGAGTGTACTTTCAGTGTTACGGGAATTCGGTAAATAATAATCTTAGTTTAAAAAACTACGTTTACATATAAAATTAATTTAAAAATATGATTATAATGATATAGTTTAGAGATTTTTTCGCTAAAAATGAATTAAACACATAAATTGATTTTTTTTCTTCAGAAAGGGCATGATCGATTATTTTAAATTTGTTCCCAAGATGTTCGTACAATGCCACAGAACTGCAATCAACAATAGAAGCCCGTTTGGAAAGAACTTTAGTTCAAAAATAGTTGAGCTAGGACGTCATAGTCCGTAGCTTTTCAGCAAAGAATTTTCCTTTGATGATTTTACACGAAATAACCCAGTTAATGTGAGTCGGCGGCCTACTTGAACATGCTTTAGTTCATCTGCATCCACTATTACTCGAGACTCGTTGTTCTCTGTATTTACTTTCGTACGTAATTTTTGATGTAGCTTAGAATGTATTGCCATATGGAAACCTGCAGGCATCAGTACTGCAAGAGCCCAACCATCCCTGTTTACTAATACTAATTGTTCTTCGTTTGGTATTTCCATATACTCTCTGTTTCCTCTGTCTACACAAAGCTGAAGTTGCGCTCTTGGATCAAAAGTGTACTTTCGATATTCGAGTAGTACGTCCGGATAATTATGAGGTACAAGGCGAAGATATCCAAGTTCATCAAGTGGATACTCAAATACCGTAAAATCATGATTGAGAATTATGTGTCCTATGGTAGAAGGGTCAAGATGCAGGTCAGTGATCTGTACTCGAGGCCACATGCCATAAATGTTAGGATCGTACTGTGAACTTGATCCTGCAAGAAGAAATATCGGATCAATTTCTTTTAGGATAACAATTTTTATGTTGGGATATTTGCTACCCAATGTGTATTGAGTCGTTCAAAAAAAGGTGTAATGATTCGGGAAATTTTTTGATCTCTAAATAAGGGATAAAAAACAAATCCTTACACCTTATGAGGCAAATTTAGATAATTGCCCTTTGGATGATGATCTATATGTTATGTTAAATTATATTATTGTTTGGTGAATTTCCAGTACAAGACCGAATCCATTTCAAATCATGCAGGCCGATATGTTCAGGATTACCTTGCAAATTAAATATGTTTTTGTACGTGGAAAACAAGGAGATCAGTATTTTTTCAAATTAACATACTGACATTTTTATATTTTTCGGAAATATTAAAAAATTTTGAAGGCACAATGTGTTTTTTTTTTAAATAAAAATTTAAAAACCTCTTGTTCCTAACATTTGGAAGAGTGCAAAAACTAAATAGAATGAAACAAGAAAAACCTCCATATCTAACAGAAATTGCCAAAATGCAAGGTTTTAAAAAAAGATTAAAATAGTTTCTTTCACCAAAAAGTGAAGAAAATACGAGACAGACAATTTATGGTGATTGGACTATATATGTATAGGTACATATTATTCCTAAAAGTTTCAGAAAACTAAGATTAGGTTTTTGAATTTGTTTTCTTTTTTTTCAGAAATAAAAATAGTTATTTGTGATACAAGTGCGTAAAATAGGTGATTGTGTGCGAGTGTAAATTTTGCAGCATAAGCCGGAGGCTCGAAGCATGAGGCGATGGTTAGAAAACGTAGACGAGTGCTGCGAACCGCAGGCGAATGATGCAATCATACGGGTTACCATTCACCTACGCGCACGTGTATCACACGCTATTTTTTGCAACGCCCGTCCAAAAAAGTTGTCAGGAGGTGGTAACGAAAAATACTAATTTTATATTGCGTAGAGTGGAGTAAAGAAATGAGAAAAAAAAAATTTTGAAAAAAAATGTTCTGAAAAAAAAATGTGGAACAAAATTTTGCAAAAAAAAATTTGTTGAAAAAAATTGGTTGGAAAAAAATTATTGAAAACAAAATGGTGGCGTTTATGCTTTTTTGCCCCCCCCCGTCCTCGGGGGAGGGGGGACTACGCAACCCTAAAAACAAAACTTCAATCATTAAAACATTTGTTCAAGTTATGTAAATTTATTTCCAGAAGATATCAACACCAGTGTTTAAAGTTACCTATGCCAGTGTCTAAAGTACCTCATCTCGAAAGTGCGCATGAGCAGCTTTTTCACCAGTGTCTAAAGCAAGCCATCTTCAAACTGCGGATGCGCGAAAATTTTTTCACGCACAGTCTGCTCAAATAAGGTACTTTAGGCACCATCTACATGCAGGCAAACGTCAACTTTTGAGGTGGGTGTTGCAAAAATAAAGTTTCTGTAACGTACGCACGAAATGCTCGCTTTTCGAGGCACGTATTACGTGCGGGAAGTGACCAATTCCAAAGCCGTTGTAAAAAGCAGTTATAAAAAAAAAACTTTTTCTACATAGCTGACTGCGCTTGCCGACTGATGAATTACCATCAATTACCGATAAATTATAGAAATTTTCGCATACCTGAAATTTCCGAAAATTTTGGAAATTTTCCCTTTTTTTCGAAAAGCTTTCAAAAAAAAATCCTCAAGTCCCAGGGATAGAAATCGGCGACCTGACATTTCCAGTAATTTAGCAATTTTCCATAAATTACTGGAAATTTTCGGTCATATACAAATTCACCGATAATTTCCGGAAATTTTCGGTAATTTTTTTGGTAATTTTACCATAAATTTCTAAAATTACCATAAATTTCCAAAAAAATTATTCTTATTGCTTCTCAAATCGAAAAATTCCTGCATTTGTTACAAAAAATATCGTGTGCAACAGGTGCTGGAAATAGACTGTTGCAACTCTTGTGAAGGTTACAGTACTTGCCATCGGCTCATATTCGGGTCGTTTCCGACTTGTCTTCGGCTCGCTTACAGTTCACCTTCGGCTTGCTTCCAAGTCGCCTACGACCCGCCTCTGGCTCGTACAGCGAACTTCACACTCGTGTGGAACTGCCTACTTCCCGCACTTGCAGCACAATATACTATAGTGTTTCATATTACTTCTACTTTATATATTACAGAATTGCGAAAAGAGCCAGGCTTCGCAAAAAAAAACTTTTCCCCGAAGGGAAAAAAAAATATCAGCCCGAAAGTTTTTATTCAGGAGACCATAACAGTACCTATTATTTCTAATAGTTCCAGGGAGCAAGCGCGGAGATTTAAAGAATTTAAAGAAATCTATTTACAGCGAAAACTTTTTTTTTAAACAAATGAAAATAGTTCCATTAATTAAAAAATGTGTTAACAAGCAATCTTATTTTTTTAATTCGTCAATTGTATCGTTCTGCACAAAAAATTATAACCATTCACGATTTGGAGGTGAACAATTTTGGTATCGATTTATGATTGTTTCAACAATTAAAACTTAGGTAAAAAATACTTGGAAGCTTATGGCCTAGTCGAATATAAATGATTAGTGTTAAAAAATTTCTAAAAGTACTAGGGGTATTAGGTATTAGGAAAAGATTATTCCTTGACTGTTCCTTAACTTGTAACTAAACTTTAATTTACAAACGGTTAATAAGGAATACTTTTTTTTTTTAATTTCTTCAAAAACCAAGCTTTTCCCATTCATCACCCAACGTTAATTTCAAAAGCCCGGCGGAACGGTTCAATGTTGATCTATTTAAAAAAAGGACATTACTTTTTGCGGAAAGCGAACAAATGGAGTACGATTCGAGTTTGAGTAGACTGTACGTTAGGATGGGTCAAAAATTAAACACTTTTCGAATTCGAAATCGCTGCAACGCTAAAAAGTAGCATTTTTGGGTCCTAAAAAAGTATAACTGATTTGGAATCGATCAACATGCAGTTTGGTTATTCGCACTCGAAAAAAAGGTTTCAAAAATTTCTTGTTCGCAGAGTTTTTTAATTTTATTGTGTTTCAATTTTTTTTACATACCTGGAGGTCGAAAAAGTCTTCTCAATTTTCTCGGATTTTAATCTATCATTTTCTGAGAAATAATTCTGATTTATTTCACTATTGTTTTCTAATTTTTTTATCACCTTTGCAAATAGGAGGAGAATTATTTGAGATACATGAAAACTTTTCAGTGACAAAAATGCTTGAGAAAAAAATCCTTAAGTCCCAGGAATAGAAATCGGCATACAGCAAATTAAAACAAAAAAATTATTTTGGTTTTTTTAATGAACTTATCTTTATATCTTGTAGCTTAAACATTTCTTTGAGCAAGTGTGTGCCTTTTAAGCACAGAAATACAGTCGACAAAAATGGATAAGACCCATAAATCGAAATTGGCAATGAGACGAATTTTTAAAATTTTGATTTCGATATTTTATGAACTTATTATCCTCATAACTTATAGTTTATACATTTTTCTGATCATGTGTGACCTTTTTAAACATAGTCCAAAATAAAAATATTGAAAAAACGCCGCTCCAGCATTTTTAAAACTTTCTGTTTCCCATATTGATTTTTGGGTCTCCTCGATTTTTTTTCTAGTATTTTTCTATACACAGAAAATCGATATATGCTCACAAAAATATATAAACTACAATTCATCGAGCCAAGTTCATAAAACATCAAAACCAAAATGTAAAAAATTGCTGTATTGCCAATTTCTATTCCTGGGTCTTGACGATTTTTATTCCGAAGCATTTGTGTCACTAAAAAGTTTTCATGTACCTCAAATAATTCACCTCCCATTTGCAAGCGTGCTAAAAAATTTCTTTGTAAACAATAGTAAATCAAACAGGAATTATCTCTCAGAAAATTTTAGATTAAAATCGGAAAAAATTGAGAAGACTTTTTTGACCTCCAGGCATGTAACAAAAATTGAAACTCAATAAAATTCAGAAACTCTGCAAACAAGAAATTTTTGAAACCTTTTCTTCGAAAGCGGGTAACCAAGCTAAATGTCGATCGATTCCAAATTATTTATAATTTTTTGGGACCCCATATGCTACTTTCCCAAATGCCAAAAGTATTTATTTTCGACCCACCGTACTATACGTGCTTTCTATCTAACCTGCATCTAATTGTAAGTGCGCAGTGTTGACATTGGATGAGAAAATGTCCAAAGAATATTCTGGCTTACATTTTCAACTGATTTTAAAGCTTTTTTAACCGTTAGATTGATAAATTCTAAAAATATTTGTAATAACCGAGTTCCGACAATACTAATTTATAGTTTATGGTAAATTAGTAATTACTGAGTATTACTCAATAATACAAACAAATTATGTAATAAAATGCATAGTTGAAGTAATTTTTGAAAATTGTAGGTTTTTTTCTTGGAAATGTATTTTAATTGGTTTGCTAGTGATATTCCGGAGCAGCATATTTACTGGGATCCTCAAAGAGAGGATATTTACATCCATCGAGCCGGTATGGAGTGCAATAGTTGAACAACGTGGATGCAAGAGCACACAAAACTACCAGGTATCAAGTTGATACGGTAAATGGATCAAAAGGATGCAACGTCTCGATACCTATATTCATGATCAGCTTCATTAAAATTTCGAGATCAATTATCTGTCATAAAATTGTAAATACTCAACACATTATAAAATTATTCAAACCTCTTGCCTGAATGATGATCAATTGTTGATGATTGTTTGAAATTAAATTGTTAACCAAATTTAAAAAAAATCCTTTACTGAGCTTCGTTTATTTAAATTTATGATTACTGAGGTTGTGAATGTTTGTTTACACAGGTCAGCAAATCTCGATCAAGAATCGATTATCGATTTGCAGAACACGAATTTGGCAAAAAGGAATGTTTTTCAAAAATCGTCAACTGTCATTCTGTTTTGTATACTGATGCTAATACGTCTTGAAGTTGCTCTCCTTAATTTTCATTGATCCTCTAAAGCGAATCATATTGAGTTGAAATTCTAGATCAAAGTAGCTGCAAAAATTTGATACTCCAAGTTTTAGGGTGAGAGGGCCATCAGATTGCAGACAGAACCTATTAATAGACAGGTGTATTACCCAGGATTCGATCAGGTATCGAAGCAATCTGTTAATGGCTTGGATTTACTGCTGTAAGGCATTCGATAACACGAACCATTTGCTACTTATCAAGCTCCTTGAGTGCCTCGAGGTCAATGAATTTTTATACATGGACGACGTTGAACACTTTTCCTCTTCAAAAGAGAACTTTGACATTCTTGTGGCGGCAGAAAATAGGTACTTTTGAGCAATGAGCATGAGCTTTGGACAGGACAAGTGTGCCTGCATCCATCTACACAAAGGAAGACTAGAAACTGCATCATCGCGTGATGATCAGGATGTTCAACTCATAGGCGGAAATATCATTCAACATCTTGGTATTGGAGAACCACATACGTATATTGGAATACCGCAAACGGAAACCCAAATGTGCGTCTGTTAAAAACGGCCCTTAGAAAAGGTATCGCCAAATTCTCAGACAAATTTGGGATGCGCAATTTACTGCGAAGAATAATATCCAGGCGACAAATGTGCTGGCCGTTCCTATACTGCTCTAAATGTTAGGTGCAGTAAAAAGGAACGTCCGAAGAAAAACGGGCGAAATATCAAGCACTTCTTTGCGAGCTAAACAGGCTGCACCAAGAATACAGAGGCCATCTTGTGGTTCTCGTAATCGGCTGTCTTGGCGGTATGAAAGCTTTATTTCTTAGCCAACTCAACCAAATTCTTGGCCTGCCAGCGTCAGGCTCGGTCCATCGCGAGCTGGATGGAAAAGGCCGTTCTTCCGTGAACTCTTCATCTGGTCCATCAACATTATTCCTCATATAATTTCATGAAGATTGGTATCTCTAGAGAAGTATCTAGAGGTGAAATTATATCGGACAATTTTTCATTTGCTGAAAGCTAAAAAGTGTTTTAAAAATAATTATCAATGTATTATATCATTATATTCAACAATGGAATGAAGAATAACCGCTAAGAATAGGACCAGATCAATAAATATTATCATCTTTCCCAATTGGAGGAAAAACTGTTGTTAGAGATGTAACTAATACATATTCTGTTCCTTAATTAGAGCAAATAATGCCTCAAGCTTGTCATGGGTAAACTGTTTATAGAGATTATTGTTGTACGAGATTCTGTTTACAATTCATAAGTCAAATTGAAGAAAAGAAAAGTATTACCAAAGTTCATTAAAACTGACTTTACAATTCATATAATCACATACGTTTCACGGTGAACCAGATTCTATATGCAAAAATTACATCGGGTCCACTGCAGGAACCCATTTAGAATTTCAAAAAACTGATATGAATGTGAATTTCCAGTACAAACTATAATTTACACATAAATCTAAAAAGATTTTCATTTTGAATCAAATGCCGTTGAATTCATTCAAAAAGGTCAAATCTTCAACAAAATAGTTGAATCTCAGAAGAAAAAATATTTTAATTTCAAGTCCAAAAAGTTGCAATTTTAGTTTAAAAAAAAACGTAAACTTTTTACCAAAGAAAATAAATTTTCAAAACAAAAAGACGAACTTTCAAGAAGACTGTTGCATTTTACCCAAATATTTTTGAACATTTCAGATATTTTGGAACAGCTTCAAAAGAATTTCTAAGAATTTTTATTTGTTATTTCACAGGATTTTACCAAATTTGAGGAGAAGTTTGAGTTTGAAAGATATTTAGGACTCTTGGAAGCTTGAAAAATGTTAAACAGTAGTTGACAAGCTTTGCAGAGTCTTAGCATTTTTAATCTCTTCAAAACTAGAAAAAGTCCTAAATATCTCTTAAAATGACTCGAATTATTTCTAAAAATGTCTTGAAATGTTCTGGATTCATTTTTAATAATTTTGGAAATCTATTGTGACGCTTTGAAACCTTTTTAAATATTCTCTTGAAAGTATTGTTCAAAATTATGAAAAAACTTCCATATTATATTTCGAAATCTTCAAAAATCTACATTTCGTAAAAATTTGTTGGTTAATATCTCACAGAAGAACGCCTCTTCTTAAAAGTACGCTGATTCGGTGTTGTTTTGAGTTGCAACAGAAATGAGATACAGGGGAAAGAGAATGCAGCTATGTTCATTTTATAATTTACACTAGAATTATTCTGATTTAGAAAAAAAATCTAATTTCAAAAACACAAAAAATGATCGATTTTCTAACCATAGATTCCGAAAGCCTGGCGCAACCTCTAAATACTATTTAAAAATTATTTTTTAAAAACGGCAATGTTTCCTTCAGTATGAAGAACGTGTCTCTAGTTGCAAATAATAAAAAATCGAAAGTCTCTCATGTTGATCTACCCTATTACATAATTATAATTAACAAGCAGGGAAGCTTTTCATCCTATTAATCAGCTGAACCTCCAAGAGCACCGAGGATCAAAACGAATCGCTTAACAGTATATTTCGGTTATAATCGTCGCGACTCTCTTGTATGGTGTTTTTACCTCTCTTTTTTCACTCCACTTGGCTGTAATGTTTTTGATGGCTTAAAATGTTACGTCAGTATGCGAAAGTTGAAAATACACCATCTTGATATATCAAAAAGAACCCCTCCGTGATGGTCTTCAGTCTGGATGATTTGAGGAGAGTAAACGTTAGCTCATTCGACATCGACTAATCCTTCACATTTCTCTTGAAGGTGTTATGCATCCTATTGTTCCAGCAGCTTCCTCTTCTGCTTTGTACAGAAAAGCTCCTTTGCTCGCTTCTACACGATTCCTGACCATCTTAGGAAGAGGGTCTCGTCCACTTGCGATAATATGTGCTGTACCCAGAATAATCCTGTTGTGAAGACATTCATGATTGAGTATTCCGTGACCACCTTAACGGCGTGAGATATAAAGCCCCGAAACAGACGACTTAAGATGCATGCTTTTTTTATGTACCTAACTTTTCGTGACCCGATAACGAGGGATCCGAGCTCATCCTTCGTCTATGAAACCACTCCAAGTGAATGGAGTACTACTGGGACGGCAAGCATTTTAGTCGCAGATAGCTTGTTCAACGGCGACAGATGTGAAGACCAAATCTGTCGAAGAAGATGCTCGTGTCTGCTTCGGGGAGACTACTTCACTGATGTTGCGTCCTGAATGCGGCTTTGAGGGACGCCCAGGTATGCTAACGCCAGTGATCTTACTTCGCTTCAGAATAATCTCAGTACACTTGTCCAATCCAAAGTCGATAACAATCTCCGCTATGTACTCTTTGACGATATGTAAAGCACGTTGGAGTTGGCTTGCACCAGAAACATATACCGTTAGGCAATCCATATAAAATACATGAGTGAAATTACGCTCACGATGAATAATGTCGCCGCAGAGGTAGCCAGAAGTATTGCTTAGTGCGAGATATAGTGATAGAAGTGTGATGCAAAAGAGCAGAGGGCTCATGTTGTCGTCTTACAGGACAACCGTCTGGAAGGTGACGTTGTTTGTTGTCATACCATAATTTCCAGATGGGGTGGTAAATCTAATTTTCCAGAGGGGCATCAATCTTTCTATGCATCGTACTGTATGTGGATGTACCTTCAAGATTTTCAACAGACTATAAATATGTGGAACGATTAATCGAAAAGTTCCGGGTAGTCAGCCCAGGCTATCGTCAGGTCGCGCTGGTGGAATTCATGTCAGCAGGTTTTCCAGACATTTTGCTACGCCTATCTCTGAGCCGCGTTGTTCGTACATCTCTGCGTACAAATACCTGATTGTCCGAATAATCAGATCACTTACGATAGCTGTAAAGATCTTATACAACGTGCTCAGACAGGTTATGGGCCTGTATTTCTTATGGTCAGACAATTTGCTTTTTTTCGGAGGGAGCACTGCTTGTTTTTCCACCAACCATTCCGGCATAGATTCTTCCGACTTCACATATCAGTGAAAATGCGGGCCGGGTTTAAGGATGAAAGGAACTTTTCCCACCAGAATCTCTTGTTACCATCTGGATTCGTAGCGAAATAGTTCTTTAGGCCTTTTTATACTTTTTTCACCTCTTCGTTAGTAACGGGTGAGCACTTCATCTTAGGTATTATGAGGTCACTGCACAGCTCCTTCAAGCTATTTAGGTTCTCTATGTCTGCATACAGGCGACCGAAATTTTGGCCAAAAACAAAGTATGGAGTTTGAAGACAGGCTACTATCTATTGTTTTTTATATAGTTCAAAGTACTTAAAACCCGATTCTTACATATATATGCATTGTTAATATCAATCTGTGTTGTATTGATCATGGGAAATCATGTAAAATCAATAATGTGCGAAATAATGCAAAAAGTAATATATTTTCAAATTATTTCTTAATATAAATTTGTTTGAATACATTTTTGGTTGAATATGGCTTAAAAGGTTACGAAATGACTGAAATATCTGTAAAACATTTTACAGAAGTATATAGTATGCATAATGCATCTAGTCGTCAATTGATACTTTTCACAAGTTCGCGCTTTCGATTCTCTCCACTCCGAAACTTTACACCCAAATGAGAAAAATAAGATACCATTTTATTCACTATGATGTATACTTTTAGCCTGATGTGCCCCATTTTGCCCGTTTTCACTTGCAAAAGAAAAAATTTGGTTCGAACAGCCGATATACTAATTAATAATAATTTTAATAGTAGTAATTAATTACTATTAATAATAAGTGTAATAGTAGTAATTAATTACTATTGTAGTTCTGTTGGAATCCTGTATTTGCAGTTTTTCATAGCGACTTAAAGTTATCCGCGTGAAATTGAAAGTTCATTTTTTTACTGCCTGATGGATAACTGAATTATCTTTCTCACAAGTAAAATGAAAGTTTCTGGTTATAAGTATAAGCCATGATACTACATTAATTACTATGGAGATCTCCCTTAAGACACTCTGTGCAGGTAAGTGCTCTGTGTATTGACGAAAATTGTCGAAATTTAAAAAACGAGAAATCCTTGATTTGATCATGAAAAATCGAAATATCTGTATGGCTGTGGATTACATTATTCAGACGTTAAACATTGACATTTCCCACGTGAGTTGCAAGTCATTGACCAAACTGAAGAATGCAATTTCTTCTCTTCATTCCAGGCGCAATGCTAAATTTTTCGCTGCAAACAGAATGACTGACAGATTTGAATTCAATGGTTAGACTGAAATTTTGAGATCCCGCATTTAGATATAAACCAGCAGGAAAGCAGTCAAAGAGACATTCCTGGTCGAAGTGCAGGTCCTGGTCGACCTGTCCTTTAATTCAAAGATAAGTCTTTGAGGTCGAAACGCTGAGAAGTGGCCACGCTTAGCATTGAACAAAATAATGATTTGCAAAAATTGATGATGGCTTCTTCTTATGCAGAAAAACAAAAGAAAGATAAGAAACTGAAAAAAGTCATCGACGACCTGACAAAAGATAAAGAATCACCTGAAAAGATGAGAAAGATATCGGTACTACCTTTAAAAAAAAGACTCCTTTAGAAGCGCTGGTTTTTATATTGGATGACCGTTTAACAAAATCGATCTACACTCGTCTGCGATTAGAGTCTAAGGTATCTGGCGCAGATATATGGCCTTCATATAATGAAGTCAGAAAAGCAAAATTAGAACTTAGACCTCCAAAAGAATTTATTTTTATTGATGATTGTGTGGCTCAATTTCAACTTCAAGCTCTCTTAAATCACACGACTGAACGAATATTTCAGATGCAAGAAGAATTTGTATTTCATGCTATGGATGCAGCAGAATGTCTTGAATTGAATGTAACTCTTACGTTCTTGGGGGTTTGATGGGAGCTCAGGCCATTCCGCTTATAACCAGCGATATGATAATAATCAAGAGGAACGGGAAAATGATGCAAACTTACTTGCGACTTCACTCATTCCTTTACGCTTAAGTTCTGAACACGGCGTTATATTATGGCACAATAGAAGCTCTCAATCACCTCGATTTTGTCGTCCCATTCAGTTACGCTACGTGAAGGAATCGAAAGATATAATCTGGAACCAAACACAGGCAGTTGAAAATGAAGTAGAGAAACTTCAACCTTTTGTCGTTGTTTCCGGTTCTAGTCGCATCATTATACATTTTTCTCTGCATCTCACTTTGATTGATGGTAAGGTATTAAGTATAATAACAAATACAAACTCAATGCAATCATGTCCTATTTGTCATGCAACACCAAAAAATTTCAATCATTTGTCTAACAGAGATTCTGGAATTTTCACTGCACACCCGAAATCTTTATGCTATGGTATCTCTCCCCTTCACGCATGGATTAGATTCCTTGATTGCTGCTTGCATATTTCTGCTGGTTGATAAGCCGAAATGAGGAGGCAGTGGCAATACGAATAACGGAAACACTGCTCGTAAATCATTCAGTAAACCAAAACTTTTCGCTAACTGTCTTGGCTTGAATGAGCAGCTTGTTGAGAATTTCCAAACGATTTTAATTGCCTTGTCGTGCCAATTTCCCATTGATGCAACTGCATTTGAAGAAAAATGTATTTCCACTGCCAAAATGTATGTTTTGCATTACAATTGGTACCCCATGCCCTCTACAGTCCACAAGATATTAATTCTTGGTGGAGAAATACTCAGCAACAGTGTGTTGCCGGTAGGAATACTAGGGGAAGAAGCTTCTGAAAGTAAAAACAAAGATTACAGGATGGACAGGCGCAATAATAGCAGAAAGAATAGTCGATCAAACAATCTTGAAGATTTATTCAACAGGTCAATGGATTCATCAGATCCGATTGCTTCCACAATGAGTATGAAATTTCGAATATCTCATAAGAAACAGTTGGTACTCCCGAAAGCAGTACAAGATTTAGTGGTTATTCCAAATGAAAGTACTAATGTCAGCCATGCAGATTTAAAAACGGAGTCAGATACTGAAGATGAATCTCTCGATGAATGTGAAGAGCTTAATCTTCCTAGAAATTATTTAGATACCCTAGAACTTTCAGATGAAGACTAGTAAGCAAATGTATCTACTTTAGCCATTCGCTATGTGAGAGGTAAGGGGACTCGCAATAATCCAGCACAATTTAGCTAAATCCGTCGCATTTGAGTTCGCCAATTTTAATTTTGAATTGTTGCCTACATATTCATAATTAGCGACACCAAAAAACCCCGAATAACTATTTTTAGCCAATTCCATAGACTTTTCAAATTTTCCGACGTCATATTGAGTCAGCCATTTTGAATGTGGAATATTTGACTACATATTCGTAACCAGCGACCTCAAAAACTCCCCAGTAACTATTTTTAGTCGATTCCATATATTTTTCTAAATCTTAGCCGCCATATTGAGTCCGCCATTTTGAATTTTGAATTTTCGACTGCATATTCGTAATCAGCGACCTTACAAACCCCCGAGTAACTATTTTTAGTCGATTCCATATATTTTTCTAAA
>CAKNXH010060944.1:75056-86345 GCA_932178445.1 Andricus quercusramuli
TCTGTCTCAAAATCGTAGAACTTTGGACCGGAATGACCTAAAGGGATATTTTTTTTAATTAAAGAAAAAACCTTCCCGAATATAGAAAAATTATAGAGAAAGTCAAACGAAAAAATTGTGACCTTGAAAATCTGGGTTGAAGATGGGATTTTTGGCAAAACAAATCGTTTATTGAATACCAAAAACGCTTAGATTTTACATTTTATGTGCTACAGATGTTTTTATATAGATTTTTACATGCCCAATTCGAATCTGACATGTAAATCGTTGTAAGACAAAATCCAAAATGGCAGAGCCAATATGGCAGACTCAAATTGTAAAACGAAACCGATTTGACTGAAATTTGCTACAAGGTGGTTTTTCAGGTCGCTAATTACAAATTCAAGGTCAAAATTTGATAATTCAAAATTGCGGATCCAATATGGCAGACCAAAATTGGAAAAGGGAACCGATGTTTCTAAAATTTGCTAAAAGGGGGTTTTTCGGGTCGCTGATTTCAAATCCGGGGTCAAAATTATCAAATCAAAAATGGCGGATCCAATATGGCGGACCAAAATTGTAGAAGGAAACCAATGTGACTAAAATTGGCTACAAGGGGGTTTTTCGGGTCGCTGATTACAAATCCGGGGTCAAAATTTAAAAAATTAAAAATGGCCGATCCAGTATGGCGGACCAAAATTGTAAAAGGAAACCGATATGACTAAAATTTGCTACAAGGTGGTTTTTCAGGTCGCTAATTACAAATCCAAGGTCAAAATTTGATCATTCAAAATTGCGGATCCAATATGGCGGACCAAAATTGTAAAAGGGAACCAATGTTTCTAAAATTTGCTAAAAGGGGGTTTTTTGGGTCGCTGATTTCAAATCCGGGGTCAAAATTATCAAATCAAAAATGGCGGATCCAATATGGCGGACCAAAATTGTAGAAGGAAACCAATGTGAATAAAATTGGCTACAAGGGGTTTTTTCGGGTCGCTGATTACAAATCCGGGTTCAAAATTTAAAAAATTAAAAATGGCCGATCCAGTATGGCGGAACAAAATTGTAAAAGGAAACCGATATGACTAAAATTTGCTACAAGGGGGTTATTCGGGTCGCTGATTTCAAATTCGGGGTCAAAGTTGAAAAATTCAAAATGACGGGCCAAAATTGTGCAAAAAAAACAGATTTGACAGCTTTTTTCAATTCTGGAATTTTGACTTTGGATTTCAAATGAGCCACCTACAAGCCCTCCGATAGGCTATTTTAAGTCGAATAAATTTCGTTCTATAATTTTGGTCCACCATATTGGATCCGCCGTTCTGAATTTTTCAATTTTGACCCCGGATTTGAAATCATCGAACCGAAATAACCCCTTGTAGCAAATTTTGGTCAAATCGTTTTCTTTTACAATTTTGGTCCGCTATATTAGATCCGCCATTTTGAATTTTTCAATTTTGACCCTGTATTTAAAATCAGCGACCCGAAAAACCCCCGACTAGTATTCTTTAGTCAAATCGGTTTCCTTTTACAATGTTGGTCCACCATATTGGATTCGCCATTTTGAATTTTTCAGTGTGGACCCTGAATTTGAAATCAGCAACCCGAAAACACTCCTTGTAGCAAATTTTAGCCAAATCGGTTTCCTTTTACAATTTTTGTCCGCCACATTGGATCCGCCATTTTGAATTTTTAAATTTTAACCTTGTATTTGCAGTCAGCAACCTGAAAAACCACCTTGTAGCAAATTTTAGCCAAATCGGTTTCGTTTTACAATTTTAGTCTGCCATATTGGTTCCGCCATTTTGGATTTTGTCTTACAACGATTTACATGTCAGATTCGGATTGGGCATGCAAAAATCTATATAAAAACATGTATAGCACATGAAACGTAGAATCTAAGCGTTTTTGGTATTCAATAAACGATTTTTTTTGGCAAAAATTCCATCTTCAACACAGATTTTCGGGGTCACAATTATTTTTTTTGACTTCCTCTATAATTTTTCTATATTCAGAAAGGTTTTTTCTTTAATTAAAAAAAAATATATCCCTCTAGGTCATTCCGATCTAAAGTTCTACGATTTTGAGACAGAATTTCAAAAAAGGTCCACTGTGCGTCCCAGTAGTACTCTATTCATTTGGAGGGGTTCGATGGAGGAAAGATGAGCTCAATTCCTCGAAATCGGGTCCCGAAAGATTATGCACAAGAACAAAAGCATGCACCTTAAGTCTTTCGTTCCGCGACTTCACGGTTCGCGTCGTCAAGGTGGTCTCGGAATAATGAATCTTGAATGTCTTCACAGTAGGACTATTCTTGGTACACCACATATAGTCGCAAATGGACCAGACTCTGTTCCCAAAATTGTCAGGAAACACGAAGAAGTGGGCAAAGGGTCGTGGTTATGGCTGAAATTTTACCGTAATTTCGCTGGGAGCGGGTGAAATTTTTCAGATTATATTATTGTACTCATATATACTCTGTATGTATGATATATTACTGTAATTAATTGAAATGAAACTTTCTAGTCTCCAAGAAATTTCTGCAGCCTGGTTTTATTTTTGTTTCGCGAAATACTTGTACGGCTAGTTGTAGCAATATGTTAACCTTACCGTGGTGTGGTCTACTCAGATCTTGCCCGGCAATAAGAGACATCCCTAAACTGGAACCGGAACCGCCGAATGGTGTACCTATTCCTGCAACAAGAAATATATTCATTTTTATGATTATAAAGCAGCTGAATAAAATTCCGTCAACGGTCTTTTCTGTTGATTTTGTTAATCAAGCTAAAGATTGAGTAGTATTGAGCTTCATTGTAGATCAAGGTCATCCTTAAAGATGATATTACTATAACACAACTAAGCCTGGTATGAATTTTAAAATTATTCTACATCGTTTTCCAGAATGATTCATGAAACCAAGTCCTGGCTGAAATGGATACATCCCTTCGTAAGGATATTTCGGATGTATTCGAGCTCTGAACCATCAATTACTCATTGAGATTAATTGATTGGTTGAGAGCTTTCGCTGATTCAAATCGAAGGCTCGAACCGACGATTAATGATAGAACCAAAGGGCGCGTGCATTAACTAAACAATAGTATTGGACGGATGAGAGAGAATGCGTCCCGTGTTCAGTGTGTGGTGGACTTGATAACATCTAGTGAGCCCTTTGCGGAAAGAGTCCAAAGTTTGTCTGCGAACTGAGGAGCTACGATCACACACTAAACAATTGGAAGCTGCTGACCATAAAGCAGCACATTCTTGAAAAAATACGGTTGTTACGTGATGCAAGGAGGTGAATACAGAAAAGGGAGGGATGGGTCAGGAAGAATAAACTGTTTGTCGCTGATCCTTTGGGCCTCTTCACCTGAAAGTCGACAGGTGCGTCTGCAAAAACACAGCTGCCCATCAGCGCGCCATGTCGAATGCCTGAATTGACTACCAAAAAGTTTTTGATCAAACTCTCATATGCTTATCATTTGTCTGTTGGAAAGCTTAAGCGGTCATTCTACCATCTCACTTTTGAAAAATATTTTTTTTGTTGTTGCATTTTTCGACATGTTATATATTCAGAAATATCCTATCAAAATATCAAACAGAAATCTGGAGTCTTACTATACTTTTGAGAGCTTGGAGCAAAAGGGCGTAGAGAGATGTGTGCTTGAGTAGAGCTTATGTTTCAGCGGTGGCAATTGTTTTCGATGCATATCCGGAATCATTGCTGTTTATTTTTGAATGTGTATATGTGAAGAAAAGTGATCATCGATTACTTTCGAATTTTATACGTTTATTCTGGTCATAAATCAAAAATCCGCTTCGTTACTTCAGAGCTATGGTCATAATAATATAGAAAATTTCTGAATCATTTGTTTCAGATGAGGGAGAGAGAGAGAGCACAATTTCCGCATGTCAGGACGGTGTCTTTTCCACCTTGGTATGCTGCGGCCGCATTTTACGTGAGTATCTCCAGCCTTTTTGTCACTCTCACGGTTTTGGCTCCGAGCATACCCTATCGAACGCTTCGAGAGCGATAGAGATAATTGTCCAGAACGAGAAGTACAAAGTTTTTCGGAAAACCTCAGTAACCTCAAAGCCATAGCCGCATGTCACAAAAAATGCCAAGGTAATTGCGAGATGGATGCAGAAAGCTGTCATCCTTAGGTCGCTTAGTTTCCTGAAGACACGCGAGTGTTTCGTCGGCCTGTAGTTGTGATTTCCTCGTGCGGTGCGCGCACACAGTTCACGGTTGTGAGACCTGGCCACTGGCAATCAGTTAGAATTCACTGGTTCTCTCACACCTGATCGTCTGCTAGCTGGTTAGCTATGACTCTCATCACTCATCACTATTGTGGTAACAGTTACAAAACTATCTTTTAAGAACCGCACTTCACTGTCACCACAATAAACGAATGGCGGGCTGCAATATAATGTGATATAATATGTTACGTGTAATTGTGGGAGAGCCCGTCGTTATGTCAACGTGTCGCGTCACTCAAAGTCAAACCCAAGTGTCCAGTGGCCTTCCCACTTTCAAGCAAAAGACATATCCCCTGCTTATTACAGCCAGACACCAAATATTTATAACACAAATACTAGTACACAATAAAGTTCATTTTCACTCGATAAATGTCAAAATCTATCCGCGGTATATTCAGTAACGCTATTTTAGCTCAGTCGCTTCCTGATTCACTCAATCAAAGGGAGACACTGATAATTCAAAATACTGATTCAAACAGTGAAACTTTCACTGGTTCAGTTGCAGAGAGTTGTATGTATTTGTTTTACAAAATACTTGTATGGCTCACTGTAGCAATATGTACATTATCTGATTTTTTTCACTTATTCCTTGCGTGGTTTTCTGAATGAATCTTACCTTGTTGTTGTGTATGAAGAAAAGACCAGTCAGTAGGAGGCATCTCGGAACTAGAGCTAGAACTGCCCGGCTGTGTACTAAAAACTGCAACACGAAACAGATTTATTTTCGTGATTATAAAGCGGCCGAATATAATACCATCATCAGGCTTTTATGTTGATTCTATAAATCAAGTTAAAGATTGAGTAATATAGAGCCTGACTGTAGACCTTCAACATCCTTAGGGATAACAATTATTAAACACAATTAAGCCTGGTATGAGGTTTCAAATTATTCAAAAGTTTTTTGTTAAAAATGATTCATCAAACAGAGAAAACTAGGCAATTCAAAAAGTATGGTTGTCGATCTTAATTAGAAACCACGCGCGCGCGAGGGCGTGAGTTTTTTTGAACTATGCTTTAATATTAACAAATGTGTATGAAACTTATTTCTATTGAGAGAATTACTTATCAACGGATCTACTGCACAGTGCTACAGTTCTGTTTCAGTCCGTATATCAGTCCCGGTGTTCTCTTTATGTGTACAGATTAGGTAACTTTCCGCACATTTTTCAGGAAAGCCGATTAATGCTTGAAATATTTTTTAAATCCAGAAATACGTTGAAAAAAATGGAAACAACATTTGTAGATAGGCCATGTTCTTTTGTTCTTATGTTCCAATGTTATAATTAAGCAATGACTTCTCCTCATGGTGGAACGTTTTGATTATTATTTCGAATAACCAATACCATAGAATGCGAAATTTGACATCTTAGTCACCCCTGAACCAAAATTCACAAAAATCCGCTAGAAAATAAATGAAGACGAAACTAGGACTGGAGGACTCTGCAGTGGAGCCGTCGATATTTGAGACATTTTTGTTTGTTGCGTAACGCATTCTAAATAATAAACAATTCTCAAATAACTATTTCTCATGTTCAAATAATTGATAGATATGAAAATGTAGTACTAAATCACGCAGTCTGATTATATGTGTTTTAGATCAGTTTATATTTTCTTTAAAAATTCTGTTTAGAAATTCATTTCGATTGTGTCGCCCTGAAATACACATCTCTCAAAGGCTACACTGTTAGTGATCACACGATGTTTTCCAGATGAGATAGTAAATCTGGTTTTTCAAAGCGGCATTAATCTCTCTGTGCACCTTACGATGTGGAGATGAACCTTTAAGCTTTCCAACTGACAGCTGATCAGTCGATGGGAGGTTGAATCGAAAGCTTTCCGGTAATCAATCCAGGCCATCGATAGGAATCGTTGATAGGATGCTGCGTCTTTGCAAACACCTCTATCGATGAGCAGGTTCTCCCGTCATCCGACTACGCCTTTCTTTGAGCCGCGTTGTTCATATATCTCTCGCCACACAGGTTCAATTATCTGAACGATCCTATCATTTAGGATAGCTGTAAAGATCTTATACAGTGTGTTCAGAAAAATTATTGGCCTGTAATTCATAGGGTCAGCTAAGTTGCCCGTCTTCGGCAGGAGCACTGTGCGCCCTTCCACCAACCACTCCGGAATAAGCTCTTCCGACTTTAGATAAAAGGTGAACATTCTCGCCAGATGCTGGTGGGTTGAAGGAAACTTCTTCCACCATAAGGTCTTGATACCATCTGGACCGGCAGCTGAATAGTTCTTCATGCCTCTTAATACGTTTTTCATCTCTACGGTACTGATAGTTGGGCATTCCTCCTCAGCTGTTATGAGGGCATTGCACAGCTCCTTGAAGCTATTTATGTTCTTTGAGTCTTCTTGAAGTTGATGTTGGACTTCGTAGACTTCTCTCCAAAATGCTCCGACCTCCTCTGGTTTGGGCAGTTGGTCGACAGTAACCGGAGGGTCTTGGACGTGTCGAGATGGGTGAGACAAAAACTGTTGATTTTCTCTGACCCACCTCTCCCTCCTCTCTAGGCTTTTCTTAGCGTTAGATAGTACTCGTATTCTGTCAACAATATGCTGCCTGATGGTCAGTAGCTTTGACTTGTTCATTGTGTGATGACGGATCCGCAGTTCGCGCGCGAACTTTCGAACCTTGGCAGTGAAAGTCCTGCCGGATGTTATGTAGTAAATCACACACTGATTGCGGGACGCATACTGTCTTGCCAGGCTATCTTTGTGCTGAGTTGATGCATTCGTCTTTTGGTCTTATGATCAACCGTTGATTTTGTTTTACGTTTCGCATCTGCCAAAGTTCTCGCTGCATTTTACACACCACATTTGATAGTCCAGAGGTCGGATTCTTCGGAAAAATCTCCACGAAGCTCATCATCAAGTTCAGTCAGATCTTTGGGCTTGGGAGAAACCGTAATGTTGATGTTTCTACGAGTCCTGAAGCATCTTTTTTCGTCTATTGGATGGCTGTTCGTGGTTAGTCACAGTGTCGCCACTCTTTCTCTGCTGCCGGCTTGTTCTGGCTGCCGTAGAGAAGGTTGCGTAGAGCACGTTTACATAGCCCCTTTTTTGGAGTTGTTCGGCATGGTTTCGCAGACGTTGACGCGAAAAGTGCGCGAGCTCTGGATGTTTCTCGTACCACAGAACCTGCAGTCGTGACCTTGAAATTTCCAAATATCGAAAAAATCGACTTTTTCGCTATTTTCTTAGAGTTACGGCAATTTTTCCAACTATTTGACCATGAAATTTCTGATATACGTTAAGAACAATGTATTTTCAATATGCTACACCAATAACATATGCAGAATGTCGATACTAAAATAATTTTTATTGATTTTGGATTTCAAGAAAATATCTAAAAGTGATATATTACTCTTTATTTCACAACAAAATTAATTTTCGGTATCTAAATAAGGTAAAAACGTTTTCAAGTGTACCTCGATTTACATTTGTACAGTGAGAGGTAACTTGAATAATTCTTATCCGGCCAGAATAACGTAGAGGATTAGAAAAAAAACAGAATTCTATTTGATGGTATGATGGTCACATGGTTGATAAGACATATAACTGTAAGAAAATAGCGAAAAAAATGGAATTCTGGGTTTTTTTAATCCTCTAAGTTATTCTGGCCGGATAAGAATTACACTGTTAGAAATGTTTGCAATTTTAGTATACATTGGCATATTAATTTTCCCATATGTTTACTAAATTCATTACACTTTTTAATTTTAATATACGTACGTATACTAAATTTTTTTTATGAAGTTATATGTGTACTAAATTTATGAAGTGTGCAGTAAGTTTCTTTCACGTATATGAATTTAATAGTTTCTGCATAATAAATTTCATATACGAGTTTACTTTATTCAGCTGCGCAAGCGCCTTTGAATTTACGCGAGTCGAGCCACATGGCCGGTGGCGGGCTCGTGTGCCACTGCATTTGTTTGAATTCTTTGTAATGCTGAAAGGTTCTGCTTCTTTTTGCGAGTATCTGCAAAGTATTCTCTTTAAAAGGTATGTGCGTATACTAAATTTAATTTCATGTTGTGCATTCTCGTTTCCTTTACATACATACTAAATCTAGTACAGATTTTTCTAACAGTGTATTAAAGTAACCTCCTCACTGTACAAGTGTAAATCTAGGTACACTTGAAAACATTTTTACCTTATCTAGATACAGAAAATTAATTTTGTTGTGAAATAAGGAGCAATATATCACTTTTAGATATTTTCTTGTAATCCAAAATCAATAAAAATGATTTTAATATCGACATTCTGCATATATTATTGGTGTAACATACTGAAAATGCATTCATTATTCTTCACGTATATCAGACATTTCATGGTCAAATAGTCAAAAAAATTGCCGTAAATCTAAGAAAATGGCGAAACAGTTGATTTTTTCACGATATTTTGAAATTTCAAGGTCACTTAGGTAGAGTAAAAAATATTTGAATCATTTTTCGCTACGTAACAACAAATCCACTTGCTCAGAACTATTTTTTCTGATAATTTATATACCGAAAATTAATTTTATTGTCAAATAAAGAGCAATATATCAATTTTGAATATTTTCTTGTAATTTCAAGTCAATGAAAATTATTTTTGTGTCAACATTCCTGATATATTATTGTTGCAACATATTGCAAATACATTCTGATTAACTTATATCACACATTATATGGTAAAATAGTCGAGAAATGTACCATGTGTGCATGTATGAATGTATACCATTAAGCCAACAGCACGCAAGTTAGTAGTATTCCCGAACGGACACCCATCCAAGTACTAACCGCGCCCAACACTGCTTAACTTCAGCGATCTAACAAGAACTAGTTTTTTCAGTGTGGTATGGCCGTTGAACCATGAATCTGAGAAAATATCGAAATAGTCTACTTTTTTCGATTTTTTGAAACTTCAAAGTCAATTAGAGAGGGTAAAAATATTTTAATGGAATTATGCCCAGAGGTAGACCGCCGAAAGCATGGTTAGAATCTGTAAATGAGACATTGATCCGAAGAGACATAAGAAGTCATAGGAACGCAAGAACTTGCATGAAGAAATGCATGGACGTGAAGGAAGCTAGAGTAGTATGCCAGGACAGAAAAGTGTGGCGACAAATAGTTTATAAACAGAGGGACAATAGAGTGAATGATGCCTGAAACAAAGACCTTGGATACTAATGGGCCGAAGTGGGGAACCATACATACCAATTTTGTGAGGGTCCTCACTTGGGGTGATCGCTAGAAAGATTGATCAGCAACCTGGGTCGGAGCAGTGTTGCGGAGTGAACGTGTCATTTGAATAAATAACACGAAAACTCCAGATCAATCTAAAACATCTATACCTAACACCTATATACCAGACTACCTTATACCATATAACGAGCTACTCTACACCTATATACCTATCCCACTACTTTCCAACCGAGCAAGTCACGCCTACCCCGAAAGGAAGATGGCAAAAAAAAAACGTTTTTTTGCTGTTCAAATTTGAGGAAGTGCTTAATTTTTTGTGATTACTAGCTATATCTACGATGCGGAGACAGAAGGAACTCTTTTATGAAACTTTAGGGGAGTGTTTTTGACTACCAAAAGAAAGTTTTCATAGATATTAGAACGTCGCGCAAACAACATTATTTTTTTTGATACGCCCTAATGTACGTTATCTGACGTGCTTCACTGACTTTTTGTATGGGTTTCTCAATTATACTTACATTGGTGTGTTGTACTAAGAGGTTGCCCGGCATCGAAAGGCATTCCAAAACTGGAACCGGAACCAGCGAATGGTGCACCTATTCCTGCAACAAGAAATAGATTCATTTTCATAATTATAAAGTAGCTGAATATAATTCCATCAACGGCCTTTTCTGTTGATTTTATAAATCAAGCTAAAGATTGAGTCATATTGAGCTTCACTGTAGATCAGGATCATCCTTAAAGATGATATTACTGGAACACAACTTAGCCTGGTATAAATTTAAAAATTATTCTACATCGTTTTCCAAAGTGACTCATGGTAGTAGCAAAATATGATTTTTTATCTATATTAGGAATCTCGTGCGCCCGAGGGTGTGCGCTGTTTTCCTTTGCACGATGCTTCAATATTAACAAATGTACACAAAACATATTTCTATTAAGAGAACTAAATATCGACGGCTCTACTGCCGAGTGCTATAGTTCTGGTTCAGCTCGCATACCATTCCTGGTTTTTGCTTCAGGTGCGCCGATTGCCCTATAATTCTGTGATGCCAGAAACTCCTAGATCTTCAGTACGTTACGCACGTTTCTAGGTTCCTCCTACGCTCCAAGATCTGGCTGAAATGGATACATCCCCTCTTAAGGATATTTCGGAAGCGTTCGAGCTCTAATCCATCAATTACTCATTGAGAGTAATTGATTGATTGAGAACCTTCGCTGATTCAAATGGAAGACTTGAACCGACGATGGATCAATGAACCAAAATACAGTACTGGATGGATTCGAGAGAATGCGTCCCGTGTTCAGTGTGTGATTGACTTGATAACATCTAGTGAGCCGTTTGCGGAAAGAGTCCAAAGTTTGTCTGTCAACTGAGGAGCTACGATCACACACTAAACAATTGGAAGCTGCTAACCATAAAGCAGCACATTGTTGACAAAATACAGTTGTTACGTGATGCAAGAAGGAGAATACAGAAAAGGCAGTGATGGGTCAGGGAGAATCAACTGTTTCTCGCTGATCCTTTGGGCCTCTTCACCTGAAAATCGACAGGCGCGTCTGCAAAGACGCAGTTGCCCATGTGGAAAATGCCTTTTCAAGCCTTATTTAAAAAAAGGCTCGTGCCAGGCCCTGATAAGGTTACCTGATTTAAAAATGTATAAAATGGCCCTCATCAAGTTCAAACAAGGCCCGGATAGGCTGCCCATATTTTTAATTAAGGCAATCTGATAAAAGGCCGTATTTACGGCCCTGATCAGGTCTGAATAAGGTCCGGATAGATGGCCCTTTTTATTAAGTAACGCAGTTTAATTATGCAATTTCATCGCATTATTAATCAATATAAATAATA
>CAKNXH010060945.1:0-27626 GCA_932178445.1 Andricus quercusramuli
TCTGACCGTTCTCCGATCCTACGATGAGTATCGTGAGAAGAGATCAGACTTAATTAAATTCGACGATAATAAATGTTAACTATATCATTTAAGTGAACTCCGATCCTACGTCGAGGATCATGAGGGTAAGATATATTGAGCGAGATGCCTAAATGCGAGAAACAAAGAAAAAAAAAACACTAATCGACGGAGCACTGAGGAGAACCAAAATACTTACCCTCCTGGGTTGCTCAGGGACCACGTCCGAAGAAAGCGACGACATGGTAGGGAGTCGGATTCCCCCCCCCCCCCCCCCCAATAATCCAAGAAAAAACCACTGACTTCACTTTAAAAAAAAATATTGTTTTATTTCCTCCAGCACCAAGGACGAATAAAAAGAAGAGTACACAAATTTTCTGAAGTCGCTCCGAAGAGAGGGAACCGCACTTTAACAAACTCAACACGATAACTCTCGACAGTTAAACGAACTCAGCAACGAAGTGCTTTGCAGACGGAAAGGTGGCCAGTAGGTTGGCAGGTATCGCGGGAGAGGCGAGATGCGTGCTGGGCATCGGTCGGTGATCAACTAACGAGCTGACCGCGGGACTGAACCTTGTCCCGGAGTCCGCTCGTCACGCCGCGCATGATGTAACTTAATACTAACAGAGGGAGGGGGAGCGCAGCGCGCCAATATTTAAACTATACTACGGGAGGAAAAAGGACTGAGAGCTGTCATTCTTTGGGGGAGACAACGGAAAAACCGAAGCCACTATTTTTTTTAACAATCGGTGGTTTTGTTGTGTAACAATTTCTGGGGGCTGTTGTGCCCCAAAGTGGCAGCTCGCACTCCCTTAACCTTAAAACTAACTATCGACATAAGGTCGAGTTTAATCTTAGTTATTCAGATTCTTAACCTAACGCTTTACACTTAAATTGCTTAATGCCTAATCTAGCCTAGTCTAGTCTAACAGGTTGTAGCTACTATCTATGGTTGACGCGCTAAGCCGAGAGTCCTCCTTACGGTGTCTCGGGCAAAGCTGGTAATGATGACGGGTCGTAGCTGGAGTTTCTGGTACATCTTCCTCTCTAGGAAGGTCGATTTTCTGGGGCCGGCCTCGTTTATGACGAGGCTGTTCAGGCGGGTCTATCGGGAGCTGATCTCCGGATATGTCAGGCGTTTCTTCCTGTCTAGGAAGGCTGACTTCCCGGGGGTGACCTCGTTTGCGACGAGGCGGTTCAGGCAGGTTTATCGGAAGCTGATTTTCGGATATGTCAGGCGTTTCTTCCTGCCCAGGAAGGCTGACTTTCCAGGGGCGACCTCGTTTCCGACGAGGCGGTTCAGGCAGGTCCATAGGAAGTTGATCGCCGGATAGGCCAGGCGTTTCTTCCTCTCTAGGAAGGCTGACTTTCCGGGGGCGGCCTCGTTTGCGACAAGGCTGTTCAGGCAGGACCATCGGGAACTGACTACTCTGCATTTGAGGCGTCAAACTGACTCCGCAGGTGTCGGTAGTACTTGTGACGGTCGGTAGGGGTAGCCCGTTTTGGCTATACGGTCCTAACATTGGGACAGCTGGTCGACTAGGCTCAAACTCACCTGGGGGACTTAGGGTTCGTCCCTCAGGAGTCTTGTGAGAGGCGGTAGTCCCATCCTGCGTGTGATCCGTAGGCCCAGGGATCCCTAGAATATCTTCCTCGTCTTGTTCGCCTGATATGGTTGGTCGGGATAGCCCGTCTCGGCTATGCGGTCCCATTATTGGGGCAGTCGGTCTACGAGGCTCAACTCTCCTGAAGGGCTTAGGGTTCGTCCTTCAGGAATCTTGTGAGGGATGATAGTCTCCTACTGCGTGTGATCCGTATGCACAGACATCCTTGGAATATCCTCATCACGTTCGGTAGGGTATGCTGGATGAGAGCAGACGCGAAGATATGCCGGTCGTAGGTCCCTTCTTACGTTCCATACCCTTGCATCGATGGAAAATTTCTCTTCTATCCGTGAAGAGTCCTTTCCCGTTGAGAGAGCTGCCAACCCGACCCGGCGAGTGTCGAAGCAACTGGAACTGCTGATTGCGCAGGCTCCATGGCACCTGGGGGTTTAGAGTTCGCCCCTCAGGTGTCATGATTTTGAGGTAGTGGTTCCTCGTTCGTCCGAATAGGACTTTGTCAGTCTGGCCAATCCGAACCTGACGTTCGAACCCGCGCCCGGGACAGCTGATTGCGCAAACTCTATCTCACCTTGGGGTTTAGGGTTCGCCCCTCGGGTGTCTCAACGGAACGTTTGGAATCCACTTTGGCGGTTTTTGTGACTAGGCGATCGAGCTGCATTGGAGGTTGGTTGGCTGCAGACATGTCGCCTGGGGACTCTATGAGAGCGGTCGATGACGAATTCGGGGCGGTGCACCGCCCCGAATTCGAATTTTGGTCACCAATTGCCACCACCGCGGTGGTGGCAATTGGTGACCAAAATTACATGGCCGGAGTCGAGGTGCTTCCGACAGCTCCGAACTCTGGCGGAAGTCTGTGCCGAATCGTGGCGGGGATGTTCAATTTATGAACTGCGGTCATGCGTAAAGGAGCCCCGCTCCCGTTGGGTTGCACCTCGGACACTATTCTAAGGGGAATATCCGGTGTCGAAACCGGGTTCACACCTGACGGTGAGTCGCTCCCATCTCCTGGGGGAGTCGTGGTAAATGTTTCACAAGCATCTCCTGGGGGTGCTCCTTGGGTTCCGACGATGAGTCGGCCTTGTTGGTCCATCCTGGACTTGATCTTTCTGTTTCAGAGAACCCCCTGAAGGGTTCGGAGGTCTCCGAAGTACTGGTTGTGCGGTGGGCGGGCGCCACCGGGTTTGCCTGACCACTCCCGGAAGTGGCTGACTCCGGATTCTCGAGACTGTAACGGGGGTCTTGTTTGGTGGGAGTCCGGGTAATCATTTGGGCCTGGCTGTCGGTCGGGGGATCGGGATATCATACGATATCCAACCATTTGGACAAAAGGTGCCCCACGTTGGGCGCCAAAGATTTGACAAGGTAAAAAATAATAATGAGGAGAAGGGTAACCTCATTAAGTTTACCCAACAAAAGAAGGGGGAGGTCGCTGAGATGGTGTCAGGACCGCGGGGTTGGCGGCCTCCGATCCTACAGAGAGGATCGTGAGTGGAGTTGAGTTTAGTGAAAATCCATATTCTCCGATCCTACGACGAGGATCGCGAGAAGAAACCCGATTCAATTAAATCTGTCCGTTCTCCGATCCTACGATGAGTATCGTGAGAAGAGATCAGGTTTAATTAAGTTCGACGATAGTAAAGGTTAAGTTTAAAGGCACTCCGCTCCTACAACGAGGATCATGAGTGGAGTTGAGTTTAGTGAAAATCCATATTCTCCGATCCTACGATGAGGATCGCGAGAAGAAGCCCGATTCAATTAAATCTGACCATTCTCCGATCCTACGATGAGTATCGTGAGATGAGATCAGACTTGATTACATGCGACGATGATAAATGTTAACTATATCGTTTAAGCGAACTCCGATCCTACGTCGAGGATCGTGAGGGTAAGATATATTGAGTGAGATGCCTAAATGCGAGAAACAAAGAGACACTAATCGAAGGAGCACTGAGGAGAACCAAAATACTTACCCTCCTGTGTTGCTCAGGGACCACGTCCGAAGAAAGCGACGACATCGTAGGGAGTCGAATCCCCCCACCCCCCTCAATAATCCAAGAAAAAACCACTGACTTCATTTAAAAAAAAAATGTTTTATTTCCTCGAGCACCAAGGACGAATAAAAAGAAGAGTACACAAATTTTCTGAAGTCGTTCCGAAGAGAGGGAACCGCACTGTAACAAACTCAACGCGATAACTCTCGACGGGTAAACGTAATCAGCAAAGAAGTGCTTCGCAGACGGAAGGGTGGCCAGTCGGTTGGCAGGTATCGCGGGAGAGGCGAGATGCGTGCTGGGCATCGGTCGGTGATCAACTACCGAGCTGACCGCCGGACTGAACCTCGTCCCGGGGTCCGCTCGTCACGCCGCGCATGGCGTAACTTAATACTAACAGAGGGAGGGGGAGCGCGGCGCGCCAATATCTAAACTAGACTACGGGAGGAAAAGGGACTGAGAGCTGTCATTCTTTGAGGGAGACAACGGAAAAACCGAAGCCACTATTTTTTTTAACAATTGGTGGTTTTGTTGTGTAACGAACTATTCACTAGATACGTACTTGTAGAAAATGACAGTTTTAATCATTTTACGGAAAATTTTATATGCCTGTAATTCTCGAGACTGGCAGGTTCCTACTTTTGAATTAGCAAATCATTTCTTAAAAAATCAAATTTTTATCAGTTGTAAAATTGTAATGGACAATAAAAATTCGCAAACGAAAACTTTTGTAATGTAGACTCCGGAAAATATTGAAGGCATGTGTTGGTAATATAATTTTCTTTAGAAAAAATTATGCTTATTCATAAATACTTACACTTCTTGTCTTAAGACAAGTCCACCTCGACTTGTCTTCAGAACTCGCCGTAAACCTTAGTCATAAACTCAAGACCTATCTCCATCTCGGACTCCTAAGTCTCTCCGCTGACCGCCAGCAAGACATAGCCGTCTTGGAGATGAACTGAAAATGAAATATTTTCACTCGGCCAGAGACCGTCAGTTTGATAAGATGTATGAATTAAACAGTTTCGTAACCAACTGCTGTTACAAATAGCTATTGAGTTTTTTCACTTTAGTGTATACAGCACGCAAACTAAAAATTATATTTTTAAATGTGGACTTTTTTAATATTAACTCTGATCTAAAACTGCAGATACATAAAATTCCGAATAATTTTTGCACCCACAGAACACAGATTTTTCATTTCCGAAATTGCGAATCCTCTGGGTGACCAAAGATAACAGATCAAGAAAAGTTGAAAAAGATCATGTGCTATCCTACATTATGTTTTCTCATCGGTGCTGTCGCGATGTCTCTCTTCTATTCCAGAATTGGCAATTTTAATTCATCAAATGGTAATGTGCATGATTTGGCTGATTCGATGGAAAAGAAAGATACATTGATTGATGCCGTCCATGACTATCTTCTGGAACAGGAAACGCGATTAGCTACTCTCCGAAAGTATGTTTACAAATTTCCATTTACTTTTAAGCGTGCTGAACAATTCCCAATTTCATTTTTAATTTTTGCATTGTATACGTACCACAAAAATAAATGTTGGTCCAAAAAATTTTGAAACAGAAGAAAATTCTTTTTCGATCGCCCTAAGCTGAGATTAATGTTTGATTGGCACCACGGAACTATTTTCTTGCTACAGAAGCAGGTTAAAATACTTAGCCTCGTTATTTTGATTGTTTGTTCTTCATAAAAATGTTTGTTTTCGTTACAGGCACATACAAGATTATTCGAAGGAAAACGAGAAAGGAATACGTAATATCTAATATTATTTAATTAATATATGTGTAGCGGTGCGCAAAAAGAAAAAAGAACCGACATGTGAACCCGCAAATACGCATTCAACTTTAAAAATGAAAAAATTATTTGGTGATTTTTTCGAACAATTACAACCTTCTTCAGTACGTTCGATCTAATATTTACAAAACGATGTATGCTTTCAAGTCGAATGCGTGTTTTTGGGTTAAATTTCAGTTTTCGGTATGAATGTGGGTTGTCGCACACAGTAGTCAAAACCAGGAATTTACTCTTCATAATACTCTAGAAGATCTATTGCTGAACGTATGTTGAAGTTTCTTTTCTAGAAATTCTCAGAATAAAATTGTTAAGGTTCTTACACTCTTTTATGTTTGTAATTTAATTTCGCGTGTAGCAATATAGAAATAATAAGAGTGAAAAAATTGGTAACTTAAAGAGTATGTTTTCTAATTTAAAAGAAAATGGTTTAAATAAACTCGCTATTGATTAGAATTGTTAAACATACCCTAAATGAACACAATTACTTGATTAAATGCACAATTTAATTGATATAAACAATTTATTTAACCAAATTCTTCAGTATATCAGAATGTTGTCAAAAAATAACTATTTTGTTTTATCATCCTTAAATTAACGACCAGTTAACATACTTTACCGTCGAAAATCATATACTCGGCTAGCGCGAGCGGTACTAAAAATCACCGCTGCCTTTAAAACGTGATCACTCGTTCAAACAAAGGCCAGGAAATTAAACAAAAAATAAGCGTTGAAATTTTTTTTAGATCGAAGAATTTTCGAATTTTGTAACTTGACTTCAATTGATGGGATCAAATAGGAAATTTATAACAAAAATCTTAAGTTTATACCATATAATCTTTGAAGTAATTTTTTCAATTCAAGATAATAAAATTTAAAAAAAAAAGATCACCAGTTCCTGAGATATGAGTGAAAATGTTTAAGCGGGTATGCTTTAAGTTTCAATCGGCGATCGTTGCACTCGCGGCGGACAGCAGCGATCGCTGACTGAAACTTTTGACACAGACACGCTTGGACGTGGGTGTGGTGAGCCCACACTTGTAGTTATTTACTACAAGAAACTATCCACCTAGAAACACTACCCGAATCGGGTAGTGTCACGCCTACCCCGCGAAAGGGAAACGGCTTAATGGTATATAATAATATATAATATATAATATGTACAATATTGATGGTATTCCAGAAAATCAAATATTATTATAAATGATTTATTAAATTTATTCCAATTATTTATTGCTTGCGTAAATAATGATTAAGCCTAACGTATTAATTATTCGATTAATTATTTAATAAAAAATCATTATTTCGTAGCGCAAACGCAAGTAAAATCATACAAACTTTATTTTTTTCAATGATTTATTCACACATCAAGCACTTTTAATGTTTAAAAATTGTTCATGTTTTATTGAAATAAATATTAGGATGTAATGAATTGAAATTCATATCTGGCAAAAATGAAAAAAAAAAAACATTTAACATTGAGATGGCTGAGGTGTTAGGGCGACGGGACAAAGTTACGAGGGTGGTCCGATAAGTACTTAGCCTCACAGCCCCATGGCGCCAATATCGCAAGAGAAATTTACTATCGTGTAGTACATTGTCCTAGATGACTGCTGTCCAAATTTCAGCCGAATCGGACTCGTAGTTTTGTTTTGATCGCGTGTGTAATCTGTCGTGTCCGCAGATTTTAGAAAAATGGAGAAAGAGCAATATCGGCCGACTATTCGATTCTTGTTTTTGGAAGGGAAATCGCGCAGCGAAATCAAAGAACGCTTGGATGCTGTCTACGGTGACTCTTCTTCTTCGATGGCGACCGTGAAAAATTGGTTCAACGAGTTTCAACGTGGTCGCATGTCGGTTTTTGATGAGCCACGCCAAGGTGCCCCGAAAACGGCTACCACGGAGGATAACGTGACAAAAATTCACGATCTCGTATTGGCAGACCGCCGATTAAAGGTGCGCGAGATAGCTGAGAAATTGAGCATCTCAAAAGACCGCGTTGGTCATATCCTCCATGAAATTTTGGGCACGAGAAAGCAGTCGGCGCGATGGGTGCCGCGTTTGCTGACTCCGGACCACAAGCGCAACCGTGAGACCATTTCAGAGCAGTGAGTTTCTGCGTCGTTTCGTGACCGTCAACAAAACATGGATCCACTGGTACACACCAGAGACCATGATTTGGCATCGTGCGACTTCTTTTTGTTTCCAAACTTGAAAAAGTCGCTCGCCGGACAGAAATTTCAGTCGAATGAGGAGGTTATCGCCGCCACAGAGGTCTACTTTGCAGACCTCCAGAAAACGTATTTTTCAGATGGGTTAAAGAAGTTGGAGCATCGCTGGGTCAAGTGTATCGAGCTAAGAGGAGACTAAGTTGAAAAATAAATCGCCACTTTTCCAAAATTTTCGTTTTTCTTTTGTAGGCTAAGTACTTATCGGACCGCCCTCGTACAACAATATAATAGGATGTTACATCAGAAGTTCGACACCCGCCGTACGTACAAGACATTTGCGGAAACTCAATTCTTCATTTTTTTTTGTACAAAAACTTTTTTTATATTTTTAAATAACTGCAAAATCTATATATTGGACTTTTATGGCATAAAAAATAATTCTATTATTTAATTATTAATTTTTTTTTATCAAAATAGCTGATCTGTCTAGAAACTATTTGATCCAAGCGTTACATCCCAGTCTAGCCACTGCACAGGTATGTGCTTTTCGGAAGTATATCCGACAATTTAATATTGAGATAAGAAAATTTAATTAAAAGACACTTATTTATGTAAAAGAATTTAATCTTTCCATTCTTCACATAATTTGCTTAAAAATCTAAGTTACAAAAAAACTAATAATTGCCCCATTAAATTCTACGGGAAAAATTAGATAGCGTTTATGCTTTAATCTAACATTTTAGCTCTGTGTAATCTTTACCGTACACTCGAATGGTGCTATTATTTTTTCGTAAATCACACTTTTAAACAAACTGTTTCATCTAAAATTGTTCGAAAATCTAAAATCTAAATTCTCCTTCATTAATTCAGGCCATATGAACACTGAGAGTGAACTGACGTAATAAGACGCAAGGTGATGCAATTATCCAGTTAGGCCGTTAGGGTACAGTGCTTTACAGCTATGCTACTGTTTTGTGACGTGTGAGTGAATAAGGACGCACTCTCCTTCCGGCCCCGCGGCTCCTCTCACCCAAAAGAGCGGCGCGACGTCATTTCTCGGAGGGCACATATCAATATTCTCTAAATCCAAGTTTCAATGTACATCACTTTATCATTTGTTTATATATTTTTAAATTATGATAATTTTTTGTTACTAGTACCATTCTAATACTAAATTGCAAGAATTTTAAGACAAAATGGATTTTTCATACCAAAAACTGAAATGCTAAATAATTTGTTGATATAAATTGTTTATAACAATTCGCTTACTCATTCAAGCAATTATTAATATTCTTGAAGTATATTTGCATTGATTCTATTCAATAGTGAATTTACTTAAGCCAAGGGCTGCACAACTCCCGCGATTGGTGTACAAAGTTCACCACAATCACTCTATTTTCACCTTGAAAGCACTGTAATCACTTTTCAATTCCACAGTGCAACCGGTGTACACTGATTTTTGAAGTTATGTACCCCTTGAATTGAACAATTTCCTTCCAGATCAAAATCATATTCTCAATATTGCCAATTTTGTTAATACATTTATTTGTTTTATTGTACATTATTGCATACAAAGTTAATTTAAAAATGCGAAGATTTTGAGGACTACAACAATTTTTTTCTGAAAATTTTCAATAAAAGCTTAAAACTTGTCAAGAAATGGAGTCTGTAGATGATGATGAACAGTAAACTCATGTTTTGACTACTGAGTGTCGGGTTAATTATCTTAGTGTAAATCAACCCGTGAACCAGACCAACCTGCAACAATTTTGCACACGTACCCCTATTTATTTATACCTGCAGGAAAATTCGCCAGAATTCTGACTGGCGCAAATCAGGAAAGTTCTGTTAATGATGATGAGAAGATTAAGGAAAAGGCTGTTGAAGGTGACCCCAATCTCAGTCATCAATTTCAGGTAGGAAGGACATGTATTATTAGGGTGCTGGTCAAAAAATGCTTTGTTTATGAGGAATGTTCCTTTTATGTCGTGCAAATGATAAAAGACGTATCTGCAGTTTGAATTAATCAACTATCACTTTTTTGTATCTAAAATGAAATTCGTGAAGTCTTTTCCTTATTGTCAGGTTGGTGACATCTATTCTAACCTATTACTATATGGTATTGTAAAATGCATGTTTAAAAACCTAACCGTAAGTCAAAGAAGTGCTATTAATTAATTATTTCGCTGTTTTATGCGTGCATGAAAAATCTCAAATTAACTTCGGAATTCGATACATGTAAACTTTGCTTTCTAAAGTTGTTAATTATAATATATGGCCGCGACAGTATGCTTTCTATACACCGATCTTGGTTTTAAGGTGGACAAAGATGACTTGAGGTATTTTAGATTTATCAAATAAATTATTTTTAATAGTTCTTTTCAAAAAATGGATACATAGTGTTCTTTAAAAATATAATACCCTTATATTGTCTTAAATCAACGCATGTGAACTCACAGAATACAAATCATTTCCATATTGATCCATTTAATTGTTATAAACAAATTTGATGAACAAATTGGCAAATACTGTTATTATCAGTGAAAAAAATCCTTTCTGCTAAAATTGTTCCATATTAATATAAGAATAAAATTCATTTACCAAAATAATTAAGAATTAATAGTAATTATTGCTATCGGCAGCTTTTGAGGCCCTACATATAATATACCTTTCAAAATGTTTGATCAAATATAAAAACTGAGAGGTTTATAAAGAATCAGGATAAACAAATTCAAAATTTTGGAAGTTGCACGCAATAATAGCACAGAAAAAACTGGGGGTAAGAAACGTCCCAGGTTATCGTGCAGGCAGGGTAATAGGCAAGTGCTTACACGAAACTGAGGTAAACTTTCTGTAGTGACAGGGTTGTAAAGTACTGCCTCTAGCGGAGTAAGGCCGGAGATATCTGCGATTTACCACTGAAAGTTTACCTCAGTTTGGAGTACCTACCTCGTGTTTACCTTGCTTGACCGATTTTCTGCAACATACCGTAACCTCAGGTTTTTTGAAGAACCAGTTTTTAAATCAAAATAGCTTGAGAATGAAAAACGACTCAATAAAAATGAATAAATAAATAATTGACGATCCGAAGCTTTCCTTACATTAATGAAAATTCATCGAACATTTCATAAATATTATCTATGTTAAATTGTTTATAGCAATATTTATTATTTATTAGGGAGATTTTGCATATCGTGCCGTAGCATACGGTAAACGCTAAAGTCACGTGATGACGTTTCTGCACATGCTCTACGAGTTTAGCGTTAACGTTTTCCGCTATCCGACGTTCGTTAGCGTATCTTTTAGCGTTTACCGTATCCGTTTATGCCATTATGTAGCGATCTCGCAGACGAACACGACTGTGATGTACTGTAATACCCTAATGGAATGGACATTTTTTTAGTAATTTTGATATTAATCTGAAGTTTATTTCGCGATGAAATTCACTTTTGATGCACTTGCGATACAAACATTAACTAAAATCGATAGTTCATTATCCACGCACAATGTGTAAATCGAGCAATTTTTGTTTGTTTTTCATACGATTTTCATTTATAATTTTCGATAAATTAATGTCCTGGAAATATAAATAAAGTGAACTTTATTCTCGAAAAATATGTTGAGTGTATATTTAATACATTTCAGAATTCCATTTTGTCGCGACGTTACTAATGTATCATTGACGCAAAGGTAAATAAATTCACCTACGATCCATTTTCTCAGAAAAAAGTCGTAAATTCTATAGCGGATGAAATATTTGAGAATTTAAAAGTGTCTCAAAAATAAATAATTCAAAATATATAAATTAGCATAGAAGAAGCCTAGCGGGATACAGTTGAAGTTTACAAGTTACAAAACACTTTTAAGAACTTTTCGAACAATTTTCTCATGATAATAGGGTCATCCAAAAAATGTTTGATTGCTTAACGTTAATCCTTTTATTAACTTTGAATTCCAAAGAATTTCAAATAAAATAAAAAATTAATTTTTTCCATTCTATGCTTTGTAATAATGAATTAAAAAGTGACAAAATATCGACCAATGAAATCTCACAGATTGAAGCCAGAATTGCGGCACTGACAATCAGTGAGTTCACTCAGTGGAATTCCGTCCCTGGTTTAATCAGTGAGGTTCACTTGTTGCTTAATACCAGTAGTCTCGCCAGTAGTCGTCAGGTCACACGCGTTGTTGTCCATCAGCTGGATAGGTATGACACTTATCATTCATCAATTTTGTGCCAATTAACCTTGGTAAAATTATCTTTCAAAAACCGCACTTCACTGTCACAATAATAAATGAAGGCCCGGCTGCAATAAATTTGATATAATAGATTGTGACTCGCTGTCGCAAGGCCCGTCATTACGTTAACGTGTCACGTAGCTCAAAGTCAAACTTAGTGACCTAGAGCCTCCCGACTTTCAAGCGAAATATATTATATCCCCCGCTTATTGCAGCCAGGCCCTAAATATTTCTAAAACAAACACCTGTACTCATAATCGCAAATAAAGCGCTCGAAGTCAGAGATTGACTTCGAGCTTACACAAAAAAGTCAACTAAGCATTTTTACGCGTAAAATTTTGGCGATCCTGCCAGGATTGCATTTTCGATTTCTGTATCCACGGATACAATAGAGAAATCCCATAAAAGCAATTCTTGTGACGAATCCTGGAAAGGAATTCTACGGAATTCATTTAAGACGAGAAAGGACAGAATTTTACGAAATTCACTGGAACTCCGGATCTACCTACGGGTGACCCGACAACCTGAAAAGTAGGAAAACGTTAGCTAAAAATAGTTGGTGAATTGAGTAGCCGCTATACAACGTAAAGCCACTGTTTTTCCGAAATTCAAAAATTGAACGAGGCCCGCAATCAGGCGGAAGACGCATCTGCGTAACAACGTTTGGAAGACCGACGACCAGTCATCGGCCAACGCCCAAATCCAGGTTAACAACGAGGAACTCCACGGAGTCCCAGCTGCCAACCAGAAAGGATCAAGCCATCCAGCGAATTTAGAAAGAGTAAGCATTTAAATAAAAAACAAAAACAAGTCGTATCGAATTGCAAAGAGAATAAGTCCTCCTTGCTGTCTGAGGAAGGAGACTAACGTGAAATCAAAGTTAATTTCACGTTAGGCGAGGCGAAGTTTTGCAATTCCGGTAAGGTATACTCCTGGTGCTCCAGAGCACTGCCTTTCCTCAACAATAATAGAAACCATTACTTTGGAATCAGAGAAATTGTAATAGACGATATCCTTGCATTTTACTGTATTAAAAGACTAAACATCCGAAGCAAGCGATAGCCGCGCGTATCAGATAACAAGAGCGAGACCGATATTTGACGCTGGCATACGCAAAGTATCGAGATAACAACGGTGTAACTTACCCGACTGACGATACTGACGAGACTTCTGATTCATCACACGACCTGATTCCTTTATTCCTTACGGCAATGACATCTCCCAACAATACTCATCCCACGTCGAGGGTACAATCTCCAACGCACACAGCACCGGATTCTTTATTAACTCTGGATCCTATTCAGCAATTGCGATTGGAAATGCAAGCGTTGAGACTCGAGAATTCCAGAATGAAGGAAGAACTCGCTACACTCAACGATGAAAATCACAACAGGAGACGGGAAATTAAACAGGTTGCAAAAAATACAGCACTTATAACAGACGACGATTCGGACCCTGACGCTCAAAAAACTGAAGTCCCTAGACGAGGAATAATAAAACAGCTCCCACGATCCACCGAGCTTCCGATATTAGAAATTAGACAGTCAACCTCTCAGCAAACCGCATTTACGAATCCAGCACTGTCAAGAAATATGTCAACGGAACGACCCAATGAGCTGCCCACTAGAACAGCCCCTATAATCACTCCCCTAGCACCAGCAAAGGATATGATAAGAACGATTGAAATCCTCAATGGAACTAACGATGCCGGTATCCATGAATGGATAAAAAGCGTAAAAAGAGCTCGTTTACGCTGTGATAGTCAAGACCTACTTCTTGATTTTGTAATAGCTGAAAAAATTAGAGACAACGCCGAACAAGCTATACGACACATCTCAATAGGAAGTTAAGACGAATTATACTCAGCTTTAGAAACTAACCTCGGAATACAAAGCTCAATTGAATTGTGCAGGGCTAAATTGGACGCAATTAGACAAGGAGGAACCACGGTTCAAACTTTTAGCCTTCTTTTCAGAGATGCCTATAAAGACCTTGTGTACGCGGTACAAGCAGAATACCCTTCCGGAACGAAAGTGAAAATGGCCCTAGAGATAGAAGAGAACAGCGCGATCAAAAGATTCATAATGAATTTAAGAGACGATATTTCGTCACAGGTTAGACCAATGAAACCTACCACACTAACAAAAGCCCTACAAGAAGAACTAGAAGCAGAAGTTTGGCAACGAGAAAAAAATAAAGATAAAATACTTAGACAAAGCGAAGTGCCTAGACAAACTACTAAATTCCAACCCCGCCCGATAACAATTAGACCTTCAGCAAATACCACCCCCCAACAGGCGAGAGTACCAAACTCGAATTTCCCACTAAGCGAAAGATTAAAGATGTCCTGCCACAAGTGCGGAAAACCTGGTCACTTTGCATCCCAATGTTTTTCAAAACCTCAAAATTTTCAACTGGGACAGTTCCGAAAAAGACCACCGGAAGCGAAAACTATTCAAGAACAACAGGAACCCCAAGAAGAATGTTTAGAAGGGGAGGAGATGACAACGGAGCAAATCCAGGAGCACATAAATTACGAGGACCAAGCAGAATATCTAAATTATCCGGAAAATTACAATTAATACATGGAAGAAGAAGAAGCGATGGATCAATATACAAATGATTAGTAGATAGCGGAGCAGCAATTAACATAATTAAAAGAAACCATTTACAGCCCGACCAAGAAACCTTCAAGTTTCATAAAAAATTCTCAATGGGAGACGATCACCATGAAAGTACGGAAGCCACTTATCTGCAGTATTTAAGAAAAAAACAACTTTTCCACATAGTGGAAGAAAACTTCCCATTATTAGAAGATGGAATAATAGGATTACCATTCTTCCACAAATACCCCAGATATTCTATCACAAAAACTGATTTGATAATCGACAAATGGAAACTACCATTGCATTTCGAGGGAGACTACCTACCCGGAAACTCAACAAAAATCTGTTAAATCAAAGTACCCGACGAAGAAAATCAAATAATTTGGATAGAAGACCAAAAAGAAATTCCTGATTGGCTATGCACGATATACAATAATAAGGTAGAAATACCATATTATAACTATTCCCAAAAACTCATCAAAATACCAGAGGAAATTAAATTCAGCAGAATTACGTCTGTAAGATCACGAGACGCAGATCTTGTCCAAAAAGGGGGTGATTACACTTCAAACTACTTCAAATGATTGGAAAAACTTCAAAATTGCCTGAACTTAAAACATATTGAACCACAAATTAGAGAACGGATAAAAGAAATCGTGACTCAATACTCAGAAGTCTTTACTTTACATGGAGACCCGCTCCCCTGTACAAATCTAACTGAACATGAAATAATCTTGAACTCAGGAAAAATTATCAACCTAAGATCTCATAAACTACCGGAAAACACAAGGAATTCGCACTTAACGAAACAAGTGAATTACTGAAAAAAGGTATAATAAGAGAGTCCCAATCACCTTTCAATTCACCACTATGGATAGTCCCTAAAAAAGGAGGAAAGCTTAGAATGGTAGTAGATTATCGTCAGATTAATAAAGACACCGATCAGGATGCATATCCTCTCCCGGTAATAGATGATATTCTCGACCAGTTGGGAAATGCAAAGTTTTTCTCAGCCTTCGACCTTAGTGCAGGATTCCACCAAATCCCCATGAAGGAAGAGTGCAAAAAATATACAGCATTCTCTACTATACAAGGGCATTTTGAATATAATAGGATGCCATTTGGTCTAAAAAACGCACCCGCTACCTTCCAACGTATGATGGACAATGCGTTCAGAGGACTAATTGGGAAAGAATGTTTCGTTTACATTGACGATATTGTAATATTTGGAAAAACATTAGAAGAACATAACAAAAATTTAGTAACTGTCCTGGAAAGAATAAAACAATTAGGCTTCAAATTAGAACCATCAAAATGTGAGCACCTGCGTCCAGAACTAGAATACCTAGGCCACCTGATCACCGCAGAAGGAGTTAAGCCAAACCCTATTAAGATCAAAGCAATCCAAGAATTCAAGCAGCTGAAAACACCTAAAGACGTACAATCATTCTTAGGATTAGCTGGACATTATAGGAAGTTGACAAAGAACTTTTCATCTATAGCTAGACCACTCACCAGGTTAACTCAAAAGGACACAATTTTTGAATGGACTCCAAAGTGTGAAGAAGCGTTTGAAAAATTGAAAAACGCATTAACAACATCACCAGTATTAAGATTCCCCGATTTTAAAGAAGTATTCACTCTAACAACCGACGCATCGAATCAAGGATTAGGCGCAGTGCTATCCCAGGCCGGACATCCTTGCTTATTTATTAGCAGAACCCTTAATAAAGCAGAAGAAAATTACAGTACCTCAGAAAAAGAACTCTTAGCTATAGTATGGGCAATGAAAAGGTTACGTCAATACTTGTTAGGAAACAAGTTCAAAATCCAAACCGATCACAAAGCACTCATTTGGTTACACAATGTGAAAGACCCTAGCTCGCGACTCTTACGATGGCGATTACGGCTAGAGGAATACAGATATGAAATAGAATATGTTAAAGGAAAGGAGAACAAAGTAGCAGACTGCTTATCCAGACTATTTCCAATCCACACCAGCGACATTCTACAACAAGCGCTAGACGGAATAGATTTAACTACCGACGATGAGCTATCAGACAATGAAATTTTGGGTACACCGGTTAAACGCCCCACTATCATCAAGGATGAAATACTACAAGAAAAAATTGAAATCCCATTCAGAAGAATGTGCGAATCAGTAGAAAGTAACGACGATCCCAATAATTCATCTGGATCCGAAACACCTCAACAAAATGAACTTTACAACGATTTTATGACATGGCGATTGAACCCAACGCAAGGAAAATTAAAAACAAAACCCAACGCCGTCGGAAAACTCTGGAAAGTAATAAATAAAGAAGACATGCCAAAATATAATGAAGAGGATTGGTTACGGAAACTAGGCTGGTTCATCGATGAAACTATGAGCAAAAAACTGACATTGATAAGATTTATATTCGGTGACCCACTATTTACACCAATAGAAAAGGAACTGATACAGGAAATGGTGGAATACCTATCTAACTTGTATCCCCACTTAGGATTTCATATATGCTTAAACAATACCCGAGAATTAACGAAAGAAGAAAAAACTAATATTGTTAAAGAAGCTCATGCGGAACATCTTGCGGAAAAGAATACCATTGAAAAAGCGAAGAAAATAGGACAATGGATAGGTATGGATGAAGACATTAAAAAGTACGTCAAAACATGCCCCATTTGTCAACTCCAAAAAACTACAAGAATCAAGATCCAAGCTGAGGGGATTATACCAGACATTCCTCTGAAACTCAATGAAAAAATAGCCCTAGATATATACGGCCCATTACCCGAAACAGTAAAAGGTAACAAATATATTTTGAGCCTACAAGATAGATTAACCCGGTATACGGTGTTAATCCCGATGGCTAATGAGACAACTAGTTCAATAATAGAAGGGCTGCTTGATCACTACATCTACATCTTTGGAGCACCCAAAACAATCCTAACAGACCAGGAACAAAACTTTTTATCAGAAATGATGCAACAGTTTGAAGAAGCATTATACATCACTCATGTAAAAACAACAGCTTTCCATCCGCAGTCCAACGGTAACATCGAAAGAATGCACTCCACCCTAGGGAACCTAATCAAAACAAGCATTTCAGAAAGAAACAATGAATGGGATGACAATTTGAAATTTATTAACTTTGCAATCAACACAATGAAGAACCAAACAACAGGATTTTCACCCTTTGAACTTATGTTTGGAAGAGAAGCTAACATACCCTCATCGGTAGCGTGTTCAATAACCCTGACGTATCCGGAACTAGTGAGAAAGTGGAAAAAGAAACACGAAGACAACCTACGAAGGGCTAGAGAAAGAATAGAAATAGAAACAGAAAAAACGAAGAAAAGACTCGACGAAAATATCACTCACAAACACCCCCTATACAAGCCAGGAGACACAGTAAAAATCATTAACAATACTAAGTCTAACAAACTAGACCCCTCTTGGAAAGGCCCTTTTGAAATTATTGACTACTTAGACAATAATAATTTACGAATAAGAAATAAGGACAAAATTATCCGAATTCATATAAATTAGACAATGCCCTATTTCACAGACGATAATGACACCATTCTGGACCCTCCTGCTGGCCCTAGCACCGATCATCAGTGCTAACTATACCCTCGAAAAAATTCAAGGGAACGTCTACATCGAGGAAATCTCTAAAGTACACTTGTTTCATGAAAAATGGAAAATGGTTATAGCTATCAATATGACATCCACCGAAAACCGGATTAAAGCCATCGACTAAACCATTACTATGGCAGAACTAGCCTGTAACAAGAAATGCACATCTTATTATGAACTCCAATTGTTTAGGAACCGCTACAATAGACTAACTAGTAAAAACAATATCCTGCACAAGTTATTAGGCAAACAACGTCAAAAAAGAGGATTAGCGAATTTTGTGGGTGATATATCCAAAACTCTGTTCGGAACATTGAGCGAATCCGACCTGAAACAAATGAACACCGAATTCAACACAATTTATACAGATAACAAAAACATAGCTAGCATTCTGTCAAATCACACAAAAATACTTAAATTAATCTTAGATTCCTCGTCAACGGACCATAAATGGATAACTGCCAAGGAAATTACCGACAGACAGTTTGTAAAAAACATCACTTTCGGACTAAATGCTGCAACAAAGAATAGTTTTGTCAACTCAAAATTAGTATTAGCAGCAATACTATTAGATGAAACAAACGAGGATATTGAAACAGCGATCAACGCCATAAACGACGGAAAGCATGGGATAATACACCTCCAAATTTTAACACCAAAGATGTTGAAGGAAACCATAAAAGAATTCGAGACAACTCAACGTACGCGCTACCATTTTGACAATGAAGAAGAAGACTACCAGCACATCATAGACATCAGTACCCTCTCCGTAGCAGTAATCCAAGGCCTATTTACATACATACTGGAGATACCGGTAATTGAGAAAGAAGAAGGTTCCTTGCAAAGAATAGTCCCTATCCCTATACAAGTAAATAAAGTCCACATATCAATAGTCCCCGACTATGACATGATCATTAAATACACAGAATCTTATGTGCCCACCGACAGACAGACCATTGATAAATGTAAACAGATAGATGTATATAAAATATGTAGAAGAAACGAACCTAATGTCAAGTTAATAGATAGCGAATCTTGCGAAGCCAGTTTACTTAGAAGATACTCAGAAACCAAATGTAATCAGTCACCTTACCTGCTACACAAGGAAACTTTCATACCCATTATAAACGGTTATATTATAGTACCCTCCAAACCATTAGGCTTAGACATAAGTTGCGAAGGTTCAGTTAAAACAGAAAAAATTTCCGAACCCCAAAAAATTACAGGATTTGGATGCAAAGTGTATAACAGCTACGATACCCTGGAATTAGAAAAATCATATGAAGCTCATATGACACAATGGCTAAATGTAACATACGAGATAAATTTTGAACAAAAAGACATTGACAGCTTAGAACAAAAATTAGTACAACTTCCAAAACAAATATCACACGAAGAACTTAAGCAAGCCAGAATTAGCCTAGACGACACTGAAAATATCTTACATACTATTGCCACCCACAGAAGGCTCAGTACTTGGAAACAAAATAGTTTAGAATGGTTACAATATTTAGGTTACGCTGAATTAGGACTAGGAACTCTGTATACTTTAGGTAAATTAGGCATCCTCGATTGCATAAAGGAATGTTTTCCGAAAACAATCAAATTATTCAGTAATAGAAATAAAGTAATCCACCAATCCCATATTGTAACGTACCAAACCCAACCAACTCCCGAATCATTGTCAAACTACGAAACATGTAGCATAGTTCAAAAAACCAAACCTTTGAAGATAAAAAACAAAACTTGGAGACTAAATTCAATCTAAAAAGGGGGTTGTTACGAGCCGACAATTACCCCCACTCTACGCCTAATTAGCATATATAAAGCGCCGCATCTCTGAGGAGTTTAGTTCTAGACCTGTACTCATAATCGCAAATAAAGCGCTCGAAGTCAGAGATTGACTTCGAGCTTACACAAAAAAGTCAACTAAGCATTTTTACGCGTAACACACCAGTAAACAAAAAATTTCGTTTCGACTCGAGTAATGCTGTTTTATTTCAGTCACTTACTGTTCAGTTTAGGAGAGTTGATTATTCAGAAGTTTTTAACTGTGGAATTATTTTTTTTATTGACTGTGCAACTTTTCAGGTGAGACCGCCAAATTGAACAGCTTCGTTCAAGGTATATTTCAGCATAACTTTATTGTGTTTTTTTTGTACACATTTTCTATCACAGGAAAAACAAGTCCTGCGATTTTTTCTTGTTGAGTAGTAAACATACAAAGCCAGGGATCAGATATTTTCGTCCCGACTTTAGTTAATGATGGCTGGTTACCGAACTTTTACTTTCTTTTAGAATCCGAAGAAACTGTAACAAAGTCCAATTCTAACCGTTCATTTTTCCGAAAATTCTCATGCCTATAGACAATCGACAGGATAGACAGACAGATTCATAGCCGCAATCGCGAAAACTTGTTTCTAATGGCTTTAAGGGCTCTCAAAACTTGAAGATCCGTTTAAAAACGGAAGTCCGAAATTTCAGAGAATCTAATACTTTCTCCATCATACACGATGAGAATGTAAAAAATATAATATTTCAAGCATTAAGGCTGTGAATTGAAGGGGTAAAAATAATTCCAAAGTTAATTCGAAATGGCCGTCGGAAATTGTGCGCACGACTCTTGTGAGCGCTATTAAAAATCACTGCTGATTTCGAACCACTATATTTTGAAAACAAAATTCAAGATTTTCGCAAATCTACCTCAACTTCAACTTTTAGCACGACCTAGGGAAATTCTCTCAAAAACCCGAATATTATACGTCATCGAGCCTGAAATCTTATCTTTAATTCAAGCCTAGAAAACTTAGAAAATCTTCATGGGTACCCAAGATATGATTAAAAATGTTCAATCGTATTTGAGCTTCATTTCACGGTTCTCGGCCGAGTACCGTGATCGTCGATTAAAATTGAGCTCAGATACGATTGAACATTTTTAATCATATCTCGGGTACCCATGAAGACTTTTTGAGTTTTCTTGGCCTAAATTCAATGTAAGATTTCAGGCTCGATTTGTTTCAAAATTAGTCCTCACAAACTAACATCCGTCTATGCCTTAATGCTAACTCAATTCTACCTCCGCTTGCTCTTAACGCTTTGCCTTCTTCGCTTCGCCTGGCACGCACGTCCTTATCTTTCACCTTGCCGGGCGTTGCCAATCTCTGCCTCCACGGCTACTATCTAATACTTATCTACTAATTATTTACAATGTTTACAATTTCGCATATATTTACTTCCTCTCCTCTTTCCAATCTTTCCCTCTCCATTCCTCTTTCTCCTTCCTTCTCTTCTTTTCCATATCACCCAACACCCCCTTCGCCGATGCAACCGCCCTTCTGTCCCCTCTTTCATGCAGTTAAACCTTCATGCTTATCCCACTTCTTTCCACTCCCTCGCATTCCTCCAACCAGTGTTCCACCCTTGTATACCCCTCCATCACAATTCACACATTCTCTGCTCCCTGGGAAGCCGGAACCTATTAAAACACTCCATGCAACCACACCTGATCCTCGCTCTAAGCTCCTGACTCCCTTCCTCTCCTTTCTCACACAAATACTGCGCTCTCTCCCTCGGCATAATCCACCCGTGATTTCCACTGAACCTAGACCCTCTTATTCTTCATGCCATTCTTCTTCACCACCTCATTCACCTTTCTCCCCTTCTCATGCATCCTTCTCCCGGTTATAATCCCTAAACTCGTTCTCCCTGCCTCTTTCCTAATAATATAATTGGGCGTCTTCCTTCCCAACCCCAGTGTCTACTTTACATACCTCTACTGTGTGCTATTCAGATCCTCACTATCCCTCCACCCCACACTTCCCTACTCAATAAAATAGCACACTTATTATTAGGGAGTCAAACAATTCCATTCTCCTTTGAGAACCATCTGCAAATAACTTCTTTTCCAACCTCCATACCTACCTCATCACTACATTTGCCCTCCTCACTCTCTCCTTTATGTGACCATCCACTTCCCCATTTCTCTGAAACAAGAAGCCCAGGCACGCAACCTCTTTCATCTTCTGCATCGTCTTTCCCTTCCACTTCCATTCCTTCCCTATCTCCTCCTACCACTCCGGCCTCTAGCATACTTTCCATACCCGCGATTAAAATCGCAAAAAGCGTTGGGCTCAGCAGAACATGGATATTGTCGATAGTGCTCCTACTCGCCCAAAATCCCGCCTGCATTTTCGGCAATACTTCTTTTTCCTCGACATCTTTCCGTAGCCTCTCCTCCAACACCATTGCGTATACTATGTAGGTCGTATTTATTAAGGGCCATCCATATACGACGTGGACGATTTTTCACCACTTTCTGACCCTCCCCTCTCGTGGACAGCCGTGGAATTTTGTCGACCCCCCCCCCCCCAACCCCTTAATCTGTCCACGTGGACATATTTTATGAAAATATATATATTATTGGTCTTCAAAAGCAAGCAGAAGCGAAAAAACGAGCGGTAATAAAATTACCGTTATAATTTGTGGATTACAATTTTTCATGTACCGAAATTGAAATTACAGTCAATTTGGAAAATTTGGAATTTGCTATTCCATAGAATTTTTCTTCTGTATTTCTATGCTAAAAAGCTAATTTCAATTAATACCAAAATCAGAATTTAAGAAATTCGTTGTATTTTTACTTTCGATTCCTGGATCTTGTCGACTCCTTGTAGTATGTAGATGCTTAAAAACCCTACATATGATCAGAAGTATTGTAAACCCCAAGTTATAAAGATATTTTCATTCAATATCATAATCAAAATTTATAAAACTCTTCACGAATCTACAAAGGGGCTAAGAATTTGTTTCCGAAAAAAGGGGTGGATGAAATAGGAATGATCTCTTAGAAGATAATTAATTAAAATCTCTAACTTTTTTAGGTACTTCTTAATGAAATTTAATATTTAGCCGGATGAACTGTGTAATATTTAAGCAACATTACCACTCTTATTTTTCTTATAAATCTGAAAATCTTAATTATTGTTTTTTTAATTGAGAAGCAGGGTGTCTAGTGCTCAAGCAATTTGGAATTCCTGGAGTTTTCGGGTTTTTTGCCGGTCAAAATTTATTCCCCCGACCAAATTATAGGTGTCTTTTTGTGATTTTTGAAAGTCAGCGTATACATAGAAATAGGAATTTCAGCATTATATACATAAAAATTTATGGTGTAAAGAAAATAATTATTTGTTAAGACGTGCTGAACCGATTTTCAATCACAGACTGAAGCGATTAATATTAATCGAAAGTACATATTCTAAAAATTTACTAACACATAAAATAAATATTTCTTAAATGCTAAAATGCTATTAAATCTGAAAAAGTAAAAAATTAAATATAAGTATGATTGATATATATATATATATATATAATCGAAAATGGATTTCGTCTTGTAAAACTTCTGCCTTCTCGGTAGCTACTTTCAGAATTTTTCTTTTTTGATTTTCAAGCCTCTTCTGTTTTTCTTTTTTTTTGCTTATATCTCCTCTAAATCTTTTTCATTTGCAGCCAGTTTAGCGTTCTGCGAAGTAACATAAACGGAATGTCCATTACGGGCAAGCTTAAGCAAACTATCTATTATTGGGACCGATTTTACATACAAAATTACATAAATCGGTACATAGGATAAGCATAGGAAGGAAACTTGTGACTGTAGATAAAGTAGGAGTGGGATAACAAGAATATAACATAGAAAAAAGTCGATTATTCCTGGGAAACCCTACCCCTTCCATACTTTCCTCTCTACCTCCTTCAGACTCTCCCTAACATATTGTGAACATATTGTGAATATTGTGAATATTGTGAATAGTAGCCACGCTTCGTTCTCTACCTCCCCCCCCCAGCCCCTCTGCCTTTGACCTTTTTAACTTCTATATCTGTTTCTCTACCTCCTCGTCATTCAACTCCTCCCCCTCAATCTAAACCCCTTCCTCATTTCTACGTATTCTTCGTGTTCTAACATTCCCTATCCCAGCACGCTTTCACCACTCCTCTCTCCTTCTTTGTAAATACCATCTTTCGCACACAAACTTTTACATTCTCTTTGAAATCCTCCGATATCTCTTCTACCGACTGCCCTTCGAAGTGTCTAACTCACCCTTTCCCTCGTCGAAGCTTTTCTTTTCTTTCTTCGAATTATGTCGGCGGTTCGAATACTTCGGCTGCTTCCATAATTCGAACCGCCGAGATAATTCGAAGAAGCTTCGACGAGGGAAAGGGTGAGCTGGACACTTCGAATGGGAGTCGGTAGAAGAGATATGGGAGGATTTGAAAGAGAATGTAAAAGGTTGTAGACATATATGTGTATATTTTTATCACTCTTTTTATGTTTGTAAGGTTAAAAGTTTGTCATAAGGACAACCGCAGGATTTCGCCAGGAGCGGGTGCTAATCTGAAAAATTGCACCCACTCCCAGCGAAATCGCGGTAAAATTTCAGCTGTAACCACGTCTCACGACCGTGAGATGGGTGGTTACAGTCTGCGCGAATTCAATACGATGATCCGGCGAAAGTCTCGTGCACCCTGAGGACACGGAGCGACCCAAGGACGACCGCCTTCTGCATTCTCCCTGCAAGTGCCTCAGCATTTTGTTGACACGCAGGGATGCTTTTCAGGCTATCAACAAGTGAAACCTTGGCACCTCCAAGAGCGCCAATGATCAGGACGATTAGCTTAACAGAATATTCCAGGTATAACCGTCGCAACTCCCTTATAAGGTCTTTATACCTTTCTTTCTTATCTTTCTCCTTCGCTGTGACGTTTTTGTCCGCTGGTGCCGAAAATTCAATAACGAACATGGTTTCTTTCTCAAAGTCAAGAAGAATCATGTCAGGCCTCAAGTGCGCAACAGAAACAATCGTCAAGAATATGAAGTTCCAGTATATGCGGCACTTCTCATTTTCGACAATTGAATCTATTTCTCTAGGAGCGTTTAGCGGAGAGGTACTAGGGCTAATGCCGTAAGAGTGACAGATATGGTAATAAAGCACTCTCAGTGTCGCATTGTCCCTTTGGATGTAGGTTGTACCCGCATGAGTTGGACAACCAGATAGTATGTGTGCTAGATGCTCGGGGTGTTCATGATACGCTCTGCAGCTATCATCGGGAATGTCTTGGCTCAAAATGTGGCGAAGGTATGCTAGAGTGGAAATGGCACCATCTGGACATGCCAAAGTGAATCCCTCCCTGCCCGACATCAATACAAGTGATATACGGAAAGCAAACGTCAGCTCATACGACATCGACTGATCTTCCACATTTCTGTGGAAGATGCCGTGCATTCTCTTTTCGAAGAGCTCTTCGCGGAAGTTTTTCTCCTGTGGTTTCTTAATCCGGGCCTTCAGGAGTGGGCATTCAAGATGGATAAGATTTGATGCATTTTGCTCACCCCTGATATTTAAGTAAAGGCTGAGTGTTTTAGCAGCCTGCTCCGCTGCTTTGTACTGAAACGCCCCTTTGCCTACTTCTTCGTGTTTCCTGACCATTTTAAGAAGAGGGTCGTGTCCATTTGCGACTATATATGCTGTGCACAGAATAATCCTGTTGTGAAGACATTCAAGATTCAGTGTTCCACGACCCGATATCGACGGATCTGAGCTAGACCTTCGTCCATGGAACTACTCCAAATGAATAGAGTACTACTGGGTCGACAAGCATGTTCGTCACAGATACTTCATTCCTCGCCGACAGTTCGGAAGACCATATCTGTGGGATGAGACGTTTGTATCTGCATCGGAAAGTATCCTTTATAGATGTTACGTCCTGAATGCGGCTCGGCGGCACGCCCAGGTATGTATAGGTCTCTCCAGCGCAAAGGTGTCGTACAGCGCTTCTGTCAACGAGTTCAGGATCTTCGGGGATGCCGTTGAGTTTTCCTTTCTTCAAATTAACCTTGGCGCATTTCTCTAACCCGAGCTCCATTCCAATCTCTTGAGTGTACTCTTTCACAATTTTTAGAGCTATATGTAGTTTCCCTTGATTTCTAGCATAGATCTTAAGATTATCCATGTAAAATACATGAGTGACTTTATTCTTTCGGTTTCCAGGTTTGCCGCAGAGGTACCTTTTGGAATGGTGGAGCGGTAGAGATAGTGGCAATAATGTGAGGAAAAGAGGAAAGAGCTCATGGTGTCGCCCTGAAACACACCTCTCTGAAAGGTGATACTGTTAGTGATCACACGATGTTTTCCAGATGAAGTAGTACATCTGGTTTTCCAAAGCGGCATTAATCTCTCTATGCACCTCACGATGTGTGGGTGAACCTTTAAGCTTTCCAACAGACAGATGATAAGTCTGTCGGATGTTGAATGAAAAGCTTTTCGGTAATTAATCCAGGCCATCGATAGAGATCGTTGATACGACGTTGCGTCTTTACAGACACATCTATTGATGAGCAGGTTCTCAGTTCTTCATGCCTCCTAATACGTTTTTCACTTCCTCGTTAGTGATAGGTGGGCATTCCTGATCAGGTGTTATGAGGGCATTGCACAGCTCCTTGAAGCTATTTATGTTCTCTGAGTCTTCTTCAAGTGGATGTTGGACTTCGTAGACTTCTCTCCAGAATGTTTCCACCTCCTCTGGTTTAGGCGGATATTCGACAATAATTGGAGGGTATTGGATGAGTTTAGGTGGATGAGATAAAAACTGTTTATTTTCTCTAACCCACCTCTCTCTCCGCTCTAGACTTCTCCTAGCGTTAGATATTTCTCGTATTCTGTCAACAATATTCTGCCTGATGGTCAGTAGACTTGACTTGTTGATTGTGTGTTGACGGATCCGCTGTTCGCGGGCGAACTGTCGAACCTTGGCAGTGAAAGTCCTGCCAGATGTTATACAGTAAACACACACTGAATGTGGGACGCGTACTATTTTGCCCAGCCACAACTGATAGTCCAGAGGTCGGATTCTTCGGAAAACTCTCCAGGAAGCTCGTCATTCAGTTCAGTAAGATCTTTGGGCTCGGGAGAAACCTGAAAGTTGATGTTTCTCCGGGTCCTGAAGCACCGGTCTTCCTCTTTTGGATGCCTATTCGCGGTTGGTCTAAGTGTCGCCTCTCTTTCTCTATACCCGGCTTATTCTGGCTGCGGTAGACTAGGGCGCTCCGCTCACATAAACCCCTTTTCGGAGTTTTTCGGCATGGTTTCGCAGACGTTGATACGAAACGTGCGAGACCTCTGGGTGTTTCTCGCACCACAGACCATACATTCGTGCCAGGTAACCTTCTCGTTTAGATACCATACTGGAATCGTAGCACTCCAGCAGGCCGTCATTGAATCGATCCGTCCACTTAAAAATAACAATCTGCCGGTCAATCGCACTGACTCTGTCTTAATTGGCTCTCCCAACTCTAGGGTAGTCGGCATTGAAGTCCGACCCATTGTCGGGAGCCCCATGCGTTCGATTGTTCTGAACCTCACTTACTACAGCTATGTTTGGTGTTGTCATTTTTTTTCTCACGAGTTGCTAGGGAAAAAGGTTCGTCCATCCTTGTAGAGCCCCGCATGTAAGGATAAGGCTGTATACTCTGAGAG
>CAKNXH010060945.1:36715-75710 GCA_932178445.1 Andricus quercusramuli
CCTACATTGAGTGGACGGATCAACTTAAGAATGACGTGCTAGACTGCTACGATGCCAGCATTATCCCTGTTCGCGGAGGCTTTATGGCGCGTCTGCACACGCTGTGGTGCCAGAAACACCCAAAGCTTCAGCACGTTTCGCATCAGTCTTTGCGAAATCAAGCCAACTACCTTCGGAAAAATGCATATGTACGCGAAGCGCTTCCCCAACCGCTCCTTGATCAAGCTGCAGCCGAAGATGAAGCGACATTAAGACCCACCGCAGAAAGTAGGCACCTTCTGGAAGATGATCGCAATTTCAGTACAAGGAGGAACATCAACATGCAAGTTCCTCTTAAACCTCAAGATCTGGCGGAAATGGATGCCTCCCTTCGTGGAGATAACTCGCAAGAGTCCGAACTCTGGACCATCAATTGCCCAGTTCATGGTGCTGCGAGAACTTTGGCTAATTCAAATCGAAGGCTAAAGCGACGAGGGATCAAAAGACCAAAAGACGCTTGCATCTACTGAAAAAGAAAATTGGACGGGCAAGACAGAATGCGTCCCGGGTTCAGTGTGTGATTGATTACATAACATCTGGTAGACCGTTTACGGAAAGGGTTCGAAAGTTCGCCCAAGAACTGAGGATCTTGAATCATACACTAAACAAGTCAAAGCTGCTGACAATCAAGCAGCATATTGTTGACAAAATGCGGCTGTTATCTGACGCAAGGAGGAGAATACAGAAGAGGGAGAGATGGATCAGGGAGAATCAACAGTTTCTCGTTGACCCATCGCGCCTCTTCAGCGATCTCCCTGTTTCTGTAAAAAATCCACCCAAGGCCAAGGAGAGAAAGAGAGAGGTATACAAAATCGCGAAAACACTGGAATTGAAAGAAGATACTGACAATATCATCCGCTTCAAGGAGTTTTGCGACACCCTTATAAAATCGGAGGAGGAATGTCCATCAGTCACTGCCGAAGAGGCGGAAGAAGGACTTACACGCACGAAGGACTTTTCCGCTGCTGGACCAGATTGTATCAAGAACTTTTGGTTGAAGAAGTTTACTTTTATACACCAACATTTGGCCCGCATATTCACTTCATATTTAAAGTCGGAGACGCCCATTCCGCAGTGGCTGGTATTAGGACGCACTATACTCTTGCCGAAAAAAGGCCATTTTTCCAGCCCAGAGAATTACAGGCCAATGACTTGTTTGAACGCACTGTATAAGATCTTTACAGCTGTCCTAAACAACAGGATTGTTCGAAGAATTGAGCCTGTATGGCGAGAGATGTACGAACAACGTGGCTCGAAAAAAGGTGTAGCAGGCTGTCGAGAGAACCTGCTAATTGACAGGTGTGTCTGTAAAGATGCTATATCCCATCAGCGCGTCCTGTTAATGGCCTGGATTGACTACCGGCAAGCTTTCGATTCAACCTCTCATAGACTTATCATCTGTCTGTTGGAAAGCTTGAAGGTACATCCACACATAGTGAGATGCATAGAGAGATTGATGCCTCTTCGGAAAACTAGATTTACTATCTCATCTAGAAATTATCGTGTGATACCGAACAACGTCACCTTCCAGAGGGGCGTCTTTCAAGGTGATACCCTGAGCCCTTTGGTTTTTTGCATCACACTTCTACCTATATCTCTCGCACTACGAAATTCTCCTGGATACCTGTGTGGGGACACTAATCAGCGCGAGCATAAGGTTACTTATGTATTTTATATGGATGACCTGAAGATCCATGCCTCTGGTGAAAGCAAACTTCAATCTGCTATAAATATCGTCAAGAACTACACAGGAGAGATTGGAATGGACTTTGGTTTGGACAAATGTGCCAAAATTCATCTGAAGAAAGGAAAGATTACTGGCGTTCTCAAGGACCCTGAGCTTGTGGATACAAGTGTTATTAGAAACCTTAACACTGGAGAGACGAATACATTCCTGGGCGTGCCTCAAAGCCGCATTCAGGACGTAACATCAGTGAAGGAGTCTGTCCGAAGCAGACACAAGCATCTTCTTCGACAGATTTGGTCTTCCAATCTGTCGGCGTTGAACAAGGTATCTGCGACTAACATACTTGCCGTCCCGGTTCTACTCTACTCGTTCGGGGTGGTTCAATGGACGAAGAACGTGCTTAAGGCCCTTAATGTCACCACACGTAAGATCATGCACTTGCATAAAAGCTTGCATATCCATTCGTCAGTTCCACGATTATACATTTCACGCCGTCAAGGCGGACGCGGACTTCTGAAGCTCCAGTGTCTTCATAACCGAATTGCTTCAAGTACAGCTTACATAGTTGCTAATGGCAGAGATCCGCTCCTAAAAATATTCAGGAATCACGAAATTATTGGCGAAGGAGCGTTCCTTTACAAAGCCGCGGAGCAAGCAGCCGAGAGCCTTGGCCTGAATTTTAACATCAGAAGTGAGGAAAGTGCATTACTCCATCTAGATGATTCACGTCTAACAGCGTGACATGCACACGCTGAGTACCTAGAATACATACTATCTGGGTGTCCGACCCACGCAGGAACGACGTACATCTATAGACATAATGCGGCCCTGAGAGTACTTTATTACTATCTTTGTCGCTCTTACGGTGTTGGTCGTTACCCTGCCCTGCCGAACGCTCCAAGGGATATAGAGTCAATTGTCCGGAACGAGAAGTGCTCAATTTTCTGGAACTACGATTTTCGGGCAGCAGTCTCCGTTGCTCACTCGAGACCTGATATTGTTCTCCAAGACTTCGAGAAGCGAACCATATTCATGATCGAATTCTCGGCTCCGTCCGAATACAACATCACTGCAAAGGAGAAAGAAAAGGAGGAGAGGTATCAAGACCTTAAGAGAGAGCTGCAACGACTGTACCCAAAGTATTCGGTGTGAGTAATTGTCCTTGTGATTGGTGCTGAAAGCCATACCCGCGTGCCAAAAATATGTCAAGGCACTAGCGAGATGGATGCAGAAAGCTGCCATCCTTGGGTCGCTGTGTGTCCTCAAGACACACGAAGTTTCCGCCGGTCTATCGTTGTGATTTCGTCGTGCCCTGTGACCACCCATCTCACGGTTGTGAGACGTGGCCATAGATGTGATGTACCGCGGTTCTACTGGGGGCTATTGACATTTTCTAGATGGCGATTGCTCTTAGTGGGACCCTGCGGTGGTTGTTTAACTTTTTTTTTAATTATATATATATATATAGATAAAAAAAAATATATATATATATATATATTCTAAGAAAATTATGATATAAATTTTTTTTCACAAAATTTTTTTTTCAAACATTTTTTTTCACAAAATAGTTTTTCAAAATTTTCTTGCACAAAACTTTTTTACAGAAAATTTTTTTTACCGCAAATTTTTTTTTCAAACATTTTTTCTCCAATTTGTTTTCAAAAATCTGAAAAAAATTTATCTTTTTCAATCAAATTTCTCCACTCCTTTCTATGCAATATAAAATTAGTATTTTTCTTCACCACCTCTTAACAACTTTTTCGGACGGGCGTTGCAAAAAATAGCGTGTGATACACGTGCGCGTAGGTGAGTGATAACTCTTGTGATTGCATCATTCGCCTGCGACTCGAAGCACTCGTCTACGTTTTCGCTCTCGCTTCGCTTGCGCGCTAACCACCGACTCATGCTTCGAGCGTTCGGCCGGTGCTGCAAAATTCACATTCGCACACAATCACCTATTTTGCGCACTTGTATCACAAATAAATATTTTAATTTACATGACATTGAGTATTTTATCAGTTGTCTTGAGTTTTAAGTGAAGGCTTTTGTTTTAAATACGAATAATCTAGTGTGAAATATAAAGAATTCCTGAAAAAAATATCACTGGTGTATTCATGTCCTAAGATTCCTGTGTCACATTTTCATTGTTGAGTTCATAAAGTTAGGTAAATGTTTACAGAAACCTCAAAAATACAAAGTATTTATTGCATAGTAAATTTACAAAATATCAATATTTATCCAAAGGAAAAATTAAAGCAATCCTACATGTAATTATTTACGTGAAATTTTCCCACTGAGTTTCCCGCATCTCATTTGTTATTTATTAATATTTTTAACATGAAGAAGAATGCTAGGAAATTCATAATTATAATTATAGATTTCCCTAATACTTCTCTTAATGTTAAAATATATTTTTTATTTAATAAACCCCTGTAATTCAACGTCGTACAGGGGAGAACTAACAAACATTTGCCAGATAACGCTGCACTGAATTTTGCTTATACCATGTACTTTCATCTCCTGCACGCTCACCACCCAGCAAAAAAAGAAAGAATTGATACGGATTGGGGCCTGCACTCTCACCACCCAGCAAAAAAGAGAGAATTGATACGGATTAGGGCGAATTAACATCCTTGTATTGTGCGTGAATCCCTTTTTCTGATTTGCTGCTGATTTGCATTGAGACGCATATAGGATGAATTGAGACAGCGCGAACCGAATGCGTGTGAATTCATATGAATGCGTGGTCAAGGTCAATCGGGAAAAAAGTGCATGCATAGAGACTTGAAACAGCGATCCCTCGTCTATCAGACCAGAGTACCCGCCACTGATTTACGAGACAATTTATAAAACATTAACAAAACATTCTATATGCCCCGCACGTTGGTTTTCTTGTTACGGATTAAATTGTATAAATCAACACTTGATGAAATTCATCGTGATCCATTGGGGCGAATTCAAGTGTGTATTTAACTGTAACGAGTTCAGACGCATTCACCAATGTTGGAGCATTTGCATGCTGACACATTGAAGTTTATTCGCTGACTTTAGACTTTTGCACCGTATTTGTACGTATAGAAAGATTCAAAATTGAAATATCGTCTTCAGGAATTTACACGCCTTGACACATAGGTCTTATGCGCCATTGTCGAAATGCGGGATATGCAGGGTTTCTTAGTCTTTTCAATTAAATTCGTATCAATACTTTCTTTTTTGCAATGAATTACTGCTAAACTTTTTCCCTTATAGAGTGTATATAGTGTAATTTTTAAGGTTATGTTCATAACCAACAACGAAACTAGAACGGGTTTAGCTGAAATGAAAAGACAAGCTTTTCACGAAACCTTTTTGCAAGAAAGTTTCCTCTATTATTTTTCTTCGTTTTGAAAAATGTTATATACGTTTTCAAAGCAATCATTTATTTATTCACTATATTTAAAAAGAATGCACACGTCCTAACTCATGTAAATTTCAAATTTCTATGCATCAGGGATTTTAGGTTTTGGCCGCCGTGGACGCTGCCTGTCATCTCCGGTTAATATCAAGGTCATGTCCGTTCCCAATAGATTGAAATGGAATCAAAGGAGGCTCTAATGTTTCATTCTCTAGGAGTAAAAAGTTTAAAGTAGGGGCTATAGGCTCAAATGGTGTGAAACTGTTAAAATTGTACAGTTCTAAAGTAGCCCCAACTCAAAATTTTTTATAAATGTCGGAGTCCGAGCTTTATCCGAAGTCATCTGAATACAACCCGACCCACGATTTTTTTCCAAACATGTTCGGTTAAATCCGAAAACTCTTCGAAATTTGTCTGAAATTTTTCCGGTTGAATCTGGAATGTGCGTCAGGACAAAAAATATTGGACATTAGAAAAAGTCTAAATGAGCCTGAAATTCATTCCTAAACAGAAAGTACAAATGCATGTTGTACGCCCGACCGGAAAATGACCAGGCATGTTCAAAACCCCGTGAAAACCGGGAAATAATAGTGAAATATAGGGAAATTGGTGAGAGAAAATTAATTTTGAATACTTCATTTTGGACAAAATTGAAAAATAAATTATTGATATCTTTAATATTACAATGATCTTGAGTTGTTGCGTTACTTGTACCGATCAGAGAGGAAAGGCGAAGGTTGATTTTTATAACCTTAGGGGTCGTGCACATAATATGTCACACGTTTTTTTTTTATCGTTGTATCACTTCTGGCTTCAAGGCAATTTTATTCTCGTCTTTATATGAAAAAATAAATAACCTGTGAAGTATTATGTGCATAACCTCTTATTGGTTAGCACGCGAATCACAATTGAAAAAAGTCGAAACAGTTTACAGATTTATTGGCGCAGTGCTTCTGTGAAGCAAAGACTGTATTTGGCATATTCCATAATTTACATATTTTAAAGAAAAATGAAAAATGAATCGTCAAAAAAATTCGTTTCTTTATAGTCGAAACCTAATAAAATGTTGGTTTGCAACCACCCTATTGCTCAAATGAACTACTGCAAATTAAAAATGTTTAGCTTTTGAAACCTTGAATGAACGAATAGAGTTAAGACCGTAGGCATATTGACAGGTAAATTCCCGACATTTCTAGCCCACGACTAACCCCCTAGGTTAAAAAACGAGTTAATGGGAAACTTGCAGTTGAAACTCCAAAAACCCGTTTCTCGAGAAGAATGCATCTAAACTTAGCGATTTCCAAAATCTATAATCTGGACACTTTCACAAAAAACGCGAATTTAATAATATTTGTATGATTCTAAAAACCAAAGAATATAAAATTAATATTCTTTCAAGGTGTTGATATAGTCTTTGCAGTTCAAAGGTCAAAAGTAAATGAAAAGAATCAACAATTACAAATTTTGAAACGTTTCGGCCAACAAGTTGGGCCCTCTTCAGTCATAATTTATTGTCTAAAGAAATATATGAAATACAGATAAATTTTACCAAATTTACAGAAATAATCAAAGAAAAATAATTGAAAATGTAAAGGTACATACAAAAGTATTGTAGAAACTAACACTTAGTCAATTTAAAAACTCAGATTTTAGATAGAAAACAGCTTGATAGGTAAAAATATACAAAAAATACTAAATTGACATAAGAAATTTTTGGAGAAGGTATTAAGACCAAGGACAGAAACCGACTGGTAAAATACAGCTATCAGGGAGCGATAAAATTTACATTGTATGTTAACAAAGGATTGCAGATATGGCAAACAACCACGTAAGTCAAGATTGTTAAGGAAGGAACTAATGAAAACTAACCGGAAAAAATACACATTTTAGAAAGCTTGTGACAAAGATTGTAGATAAGGTAGAGAACCTACGCAAGTTTAGATTAGTACACTGAGAAAAACGGATTATACGAACCGGATGATAGAATTAAAGAATAATACACCGTATAGAAAAGTATATTAGCGCTTATAATATATAATATTTTTCTAATATATGATGATGCTACCAAATATAATCTCTAGATGTTAAATTCTTATAATGTTCAGACATTCAATTGTATCATGTCAGATTTTAAAATACCCTGGCATCTGCGTAGTCTCAGATGGTACGTCGCATCGTGGCGCGTGTCATGTGCATCCGTTCGCAGTAAAGCAAGTAATAATTAAGTTATAAAATTGTTAATAGTACTAAATCACACGTGATTTTTATTTTCAAAATGGGTAAGTTTATATTTCTTGTCATTACACATCAATGCCACTTGCATAAGTTCAGAAACTTAGCCTCATTTACTTTCGTTTTTGTAGTCTCATGTTAGCCATTTTTCTGCTATTTGTGTGTTTAAAAAATTGAAATTTGTTTCCAGTTCTACTTCCGAGATCGTCTATAAAAATTTTGTGTAGGTTTACAAATACGCTTGCAAAAATTATTATATATATTTGAGGTTATTTAATGAACCAGGATTCTAATATGGATATTAGATTTCAAAATCTTGGATTATAGATTTTATTATCTTAGATTAAAAAGTTTAATAATCCAAAATATTAAATAGTAATATCTATTTTTTAATATCTATAGATTGTAGTTCTAATAATCTGGATCGTTGTCGCATAGTTAATAGTCCAAGATTATATCCGGTAACATATTTTTTATTACCGGGTATAATCCATTTTTCTCAGTGTAAGAAAGGATCTAATAACGAGTTTTAAACTCTTCTAACGCAACTAAGTGAGAAGGAAAATATATGTTTTTATAGTAAAGAACTCCAGAGAAATTTACAAAGCTGATGCAAATTGTAGGAACGTTCAAGTTAGAAATAAAAAAATATCTATTGTAGCTACATTGTAATGGAAAAACTGGAGAAAAAAGAGTACACTAATTTAGTCTGGTTAGTAGTTTATGTGCATTTGAAATAATATTAAGTTTATATTTCGAATTTACTGAATGAAGCTCTTCATTGATAAAAAATGTTTTATAACGTTTCTACGAACAGTGTTTTTTTCACAAAAAAGAATGTTGAAATGGTCAAAATCGAAAGTGTGACCACAATCCATGTAATGTTGTGTAAGCGCAGTGCGATTAGATACATTCAAATTTCTGATGGAATTTGCTTGTTTACGATTAGGTTTTTCTATTGTTCTTCCCGTTTCACCTACATAAACAGAGTCACAATCCTTGCAGTTGTATTTGTAAACAACTCCAGAAAGTTTACCTTTTGGAAGAGAATCTTTAAGTTATCAAAAACGTTTGAAAATTTATTATCCGGTTTGTAAATAGTTTTTATATTTGCATTTCTTAAGATTTTTTCGATTTCTTTCTGAGAGACCCTTTATGTATGGGCAAACTGTGAAATCGATGAATTTTTTTGAAACATCTATATTGTATTTATTTGAAACATTTTCTTAATTGTAATGACGGAAATTTTCATTTTTAAGACAATGTTTAATAATAATTGATATTGGATAACAATTCTTTTTTAATGTTTCTACAATGAGATTAATATTTTTGGTTCTGAATTCAAGGTCACAGATTCTGAGCATTCTAAAAAATATACCAGTTTGTACACTAAATTTTTGGCAATTAGGATGTGAAAAATTAAAATTGAAATATCTTTCAGGTCAGGTAGGCTTTTGAAACCAATCAACCTTTAAACTGTCGTTTCGTCTGATAATAAGTGTGTCCAAAAAACTTATTTTTGAAGCTGATTCTATTTCTATATTAAAATTTATTTTGGTATGGTATGAGTTGAATGTATCATGTATTATTTGTGATTTGTCTTTAGGAATTGCAGTGATAATGTCGTCCACGTATGTATAGAAAAACGGTACATTGAAAGGCAAGGATTGTAAACAAGTATGTTCCAGTTTTTCCATCATAATATTGGCTGCATCCGGAGAAAGGGGAGAACTCATAGCTACCCGGGTAAAAATATTTGGTCTTGATTTTGTCTTGGGTAAAGACCAATCCAAGACAATTCCAAGTCATTCTGTATGGCTAGCTCGTGAGACGGAACCAGACTATTCTTGATGTCTTAGGACGAATATTTTTGACTTTAAGACAAAAATTTATGCCTTGAGGGTCATCACTAATCCGCTTCAAACTTGATAGAATGTTTATATTATTTATCTTCATGGTATTTATTGTTTATGTGTTAATAATTTCATTTATCTGCAATAAATGCGTTGTTTCGATGGTGAATCTAAAAACGATGTCCATTTTTTCCTATCTTCAACAGTTCACTAGATACTTCTTGAAAATGACAGTTTTAATCTTTTCATCACAAATTTTATATGCTTGCAGTTGTTGAGACAGACAGGTTCCGAATTTCTTATTTAAAAATTATTTATTACAAAATTACAAGTTTTATCGGTTGTAAAATTTTAATCCTGAGCAGATGTCAACTGCTTGGTCCTCACCTAGCCACCCGATTCCTGGAAATGGCAGGCCCTGCCGGTGGGGTCCATAGTTTATAGAGGCCGGAGTATAATGGACAATAAAATTTACAAACTAAAACTTCTTTACTTTTCACCCTGGCAAATGTTAAAGCCACAAACTGGCAATATAATTTTCTTTAAGAGCAATTCTTTATATTTATCAGGACTTATACTTCTTGTCTTGAAACAAGTCAACCTGGTCTTGTCTTGGCTCAGTCAACAGTCATAAATGCAAGCAAAGTCTCTATATCTCCAATGTCTAGCTGGTGAGACGGAACCAGACATCATCGTCCTAAAGACATATTGAAGACATTCAAGACAAAATCAAGACAAAATGTTTTTACCCGGGTAGGCCTGATTTTTGTTTATAGGTTAAGTTCTTGAATTTAGAATGAGAAGAATTTAGACATAGTTCCTCAACGCAACTCAAAACTTTAGAGATTGGTTTGTTGTTAAACATAGTTTCTACGTATAAGGAAACTAAAATGTTATTGGAAGGAATTTTTTGTTTTTTGATGTTTTAATCAAAACAAATGAATTTACTTTTGACCTGCAAACTGCGAAGACTATATCAACACAAATATATATTGAAGGTCAAGAATCTACTTGTTTACTCATTAAAGATATAATTTATATAACACTCTAGAAGAAATATATTTTTTAGCTGAATGATGTCTCGAAAGGAGGTGGTACAGTTTTCCCTGACTTAGATTTGGCCGTATGGCCAAAAAAAGGTAGCGCAATATTCTGGTACAACCTTAAACGAAATGGAGAGGAAGATACTTTAACTTTACATGGAGCATGTCCAGTAATTTCTGGAACAAAATGGAGTAAGTTTTTTTATTTTAAATGATGCAGCAACAGAACAGCGATTTAAATTGAATGCAATTTTTCAAATTGTTTTTCAAACAAGCTGGAATAACAGCTCAAGTCTGTTTATTCATATCTTTTTATCTCAAGAAGAACATAAATTTACTTGAGGAACCACCCCGGCTATTTTCGAACAATTTTGAAGGGCATGTGAGTCATTTATGTGTCTATCTGGTCCATTTGAGATTTCATTTTGTTCCAATAATGCAAATTGTGGGAATTCTATTTTAGCGGGGGCTCTAAAGCCTTGTTTTCTGTTACATTCCAAATAAACAATTATTCGAATTATACTATTTAAACAAAATAAAAACTTAAATGGGCCAGACAGACTTGCCCTCTTATATTTTAAACCATTTCACAAACTTTCACTACAATATTTATATTTTTTAAATTATAAAAAACCGCCGAATGTAAACCATGTTATTCTCCACATGACGCTCTTTTATATGCCCTTGAGTCAGTTTGCAATTATTCAAACAAAGAATTGTTCTTCACTGATGAAGTTAGAAACGACGAAAGTATTATGATATACGCAAAACTTTATTATGATATGTGTCATCTTGTGAATAAAAGGCCCTAAACGGAGCTAAGGCCAATTTTACAGGAGGCGTGATTGAAGAAGACGCACGCGCATTTAAATACATGGATCACGCCTCTCTTTGCAATTTAATACTAATTCGAATTTTTCAGTTAAAACTAGTTATTTGTCATAAAAGCACGTGAATAAACGTGAATGCATGCCCTGAAAAAAATTGTTACTTGTGACAAGAAGGTATTTATTAGTAGAGACGGTATAAGGTGCGACAACCACTTCGATGGTAAAAGTAACTAACCAGTTTAGTGCGGCAACAAGTCGCCGTTAGTAATCCTGCGTAGGTTATATTGCCTAAGACAAAGAAGCAACGCTGAATCACCTGATGGAAGTTCACTTCCCGGATTTTCAGCGAATCCAAACCAACCCAGAGGAGGAAGGCTGGGGCCAAGGGATGGAAAGGGCCGACTGGAATTTTGCTGCTGAGATCGCTGATTGCAAAAAGTTGGAATGGGCCGTAGGGTCCTTCTGTCCCTTTAAATCACCAGGGCTGGGTGGAATTTATCCACCGCTTTTACAAAAAGGCATGTATTCAGTCGTCCCTCCTCTAACGGAATTATTTAGGGCAAGTATAGCCCTTAAACACTTGCCATCAGCATGGAAGGATGGCAGAGTGGCCTCCATACCCAAACCTGAGAGGGAGAGTTACACTGCTGCCAAAGATTCAATCAACCTAATCAGCCTAACGTCTTTCATTCTGAAGACGCTGGAGAAGCTGGCCGAGAGATACATTCGGGATGAGTTGCTCCTGGCCTCCCCGCTGCATAGAAGGCAGCATGCTTTTCAGATGGTGCTTTCAGCGATAATCCTCCAGCAGCCATCTGTCGAGAGGCTTTGAAATGTGGCGTTCTGGACGAGCTAGTATGCTGGATAGGAAGCATGCTACGCTGGAGAAGACTCGAAACCAGATGAGTTGAAGGCCTAGTAAGGGGGATAGGTCCACGGGGTTGCCCACAGGGGGGTATCCTGTCGCCCCTTCTGTGGTGCATTTGAGTAGAACGCCTTCTCCGAAGGCTAAATGAAGAGGGGTACTATACTCAGGGATATGCGGATGACTTTGTAATCCTAGTCAAGGGGGCTCATCTGGGAACGCTGATGGGTTTATAAGATCAGTGTTGCGCATTGTACAGCTCTCGTTCGATAGCTCAGGGCTCTTGATAAATCCGGAAAAGACAAATCTGGTCATTTTCACGAGAAATAGCAAGCTTGACGTGGGGACTAGGGCCTAAAATGCTTGATGGCTCTACTCCGCTGTCCTAAAACCCAGGCTCCTACATCCGGCTGTTGTGTGGTGGCCACGGGCGGAACTTTAAATTATGCAGGACAGGCTGCGAAGATGACAAACCCTAGCATTTAGGGGTTTGATTGGAGCAATGAGGACTACAACCACAGCGGCGATAGGATTCACGCTTTGTGAGGAACCCCTACATGTTGCGATAATCGCTAGAGCGGCACACGCGATGGGCCGCCCGGCAAGAGCGAATTGATGGAATCGGGGGACTAGACACACTAGGCTCCCGAATGACATCAGCGCACTGCCGATTCTATAGATGAGGCAAGAAAAAGTAACAAATCGCTTCAACATTGCCAAAGCTTTCCGCGTCTACGTGCCAACCAGGGACCCGTGGAAAACAAATAGTAACTCGCTTCTCCAGGGGAAAATCTGGTACACAAATGGGTCCAGGGTAGAGGGAGGGTCAGAAGCAGGAATTCATGACAGAAAGAAAGGGAAAGGGATTACACTTGGGCGACATGCTACTGTCTTTCAGGCGGAGGCCGTGCAGGAAATGCGACAGGGATGAAGAAGCATACCTGCATGTATTATGCCAGTGTCCGACATAGAAGAAATGGACTCAATGCGGAAAAATCGATTTTCATTTCCTTACGCCAATCGGTAGCTTCTAAGTTGCTCTTTCATTTCCAATAATCAGCATTTTTTCGGTTAATTACTTCTCTTGTTATTAATCCACAAACATATGCATGATAAGCGTGCGTGGAGGCCGAACTGCGTGCCTACGAAAGCCAGCCCCACCACTTACATCTACAGCTGTATGCGACGTGTACGTGAACTCTACTGACTCGCGCCTAAAAGTGTAGTGGTAAGTGGAGTGGGTACTTTTCTTAGACGCATCCCCACTATAGGAAGGCTGGCTTGCGGGCTGTGTCACGATCGCCCGTCCATGAAGAAAGGGACCTAATACGTCAAAGCTGAATTTTATAGGACGGACGATCGTGGCAGAGCCAGCCAGCATTTCCGTAGTGGGGATGCATCTAAGAAAAGCAACCCCTCTAACTGTCGACGAGGAACAAAGTAGCTGCGACGAACATGCTTGCCGTCCCAGTACTACTCCATTCATTTGGAGTTGTTCTATGGACGAAGGACGAGCTCAGATTCCTCAACATCGGGTCCCGAAAGCTTATGCACATGAACAAAAGCATGCACAACATTCCACGACTTTACATCTCACGCCTTCAAGGTGGTCGTGGAGAACTGAATCTTGAATGTCTTGACAACAGAATTATTCAGGGTACAGCACATATTGTCGCAAATGGACAAGACCCTCTTCCTAAAATGGTCAGGAAACACGAAGAAGCAGGCAAAGGGGCGTTTCTGTACAAAGCAGCAGAGAAGGCTGCTGAAACACTCGGCCTTGACTTAAATATCAGGGGTGAGCAAAATGCATCAAATCTTATCCATCTTGAACACTCACTCCTGAAGGCCCGGATTAAGAAACCACAGGAGAAAAACTTCCGCGAAGAGCTCCTCGAAAAGAGAATGCACGGCATCTTCCACAGAAATGTGGAAGATCAGTCGATGTCGTATGAGCTAACGTTTGCTTTCCTTAGATCACCCGGATTGAAGTCGGGCACGGAGGGCTTCATTTTGGCATGTCAAGATGGTGTCATTTCCACTCTAGCATACCGTCGCCACATTTTGAGCCAAGACATTCCCGATGATAGCTGCAGAGCGTGTCATGAACACCCCGAGCATCTAGGGCACATACTATCTAGTTGTCCAACTCATGCGGGAACAACCTACATCCAAAGGCACAATGCGGCACTAAGAGTGCTTTACTACCATCTCTGTCACTCTTACGGCATAAGTTCACTCATGTATTTTATATGCATGGCCAGAAAATCTATGCCTCTGGTAGAAGAAAAATTCAAACTGCTATAAATATTATCAAGGAGTACACAGGAGAGATTGTGATGGACTTTGGCTTAGACAAGTGTGCCAAAATTAATTTGAATGAAGAGAAGATTACTGGCGTTTCCAAGGACCCTGAGCTTTCGGATATAAGTGTTATTAGATATTTTACTACTGGAGAGACCTACATATACATACCTGGGTGTACCTCAGAGCCGCATTCAGGACGCAACATCAGTAGAGGAGTCTCTCCGAAGCCGATGCAAGCATCTTCTTCGACAGATTTGGTCTTGCAATCTGTCGGCGTTGAACAAGGTATCTGCGACTAATACGCTTGCCGTCCCGGTTCTACTCCACTAGTTCAATGGACGAAGAACGAGCTTAAGGTCCTTGTTGGTCCTCAAAATGGTCAGGAAGCACCATACGATTGGCGAAGGAACGTCCCTCTATAGAGCCACGGAGCAAGCCTCCGAGACCCTTGGCCTGAATTTTAACATCAGAAGTGAGGAAGGTGCATTACTTGATCTAGATGCTTCACTTTCAAAAGCCGAAGTAAAGACAGCAGAGGTTAAAAAATCTCACGAACAGCTACTCGACAAGAAAATGCACGGAAACATTCACAGAAATGTAGAAAAACCGTCCTTGTCAAAGGAACAAACTTTTACTTTCCTCAAATCATCAGGGCTTAATCAAGGTACAGAGGGTTTTATTTAAGCATTCCAGGGCGGTGACATTTCCACCTTAGCATACCGTGACCGCATTTTATGTCAAGAAGTTCCCAGCGATAGGTGTAGAGCGTGTCATGTACACGCTGAGTACCTAGAACACATACTATCTGGGTGTCCGACCCACGCAGAAACGACATATACCTATAGACATAATGCGGCCCTAAGAGTGCTCCAAGGGACATAGAGTAAATTGTCCAAAACGAGAACTATATTCGTGATCGCATTCTCGTCTCCGCCCAAATACATCATCGCTGCAAAGGAGAAAGAAAAGAAGGAGAGGTATCAAGACCTTAAAAGAGAGCTTCAACGACTGTGCCCAAAATATATGGTACAAGTATTTGTCTTTGTGATGGATGCAGAGAGCTGTCATGCCGGTGTCATTCTTTAAAAGGCAGTTGCTCTTAGTGGCACCCTGCGGTGGTTCTTTAACCCTTTTTTTAATACATATATTTGAAAAGTTTTCAGATAGGTGTTACAAAAATCTGTATGAGGTTTAATATACATGTGTCTGAAGCAAATATGCACTACCGCTACTGAAATATAACATACATTGGTGTAGTGTATTCAATATACATGTGTAAAAATTTAATATACAGGTCGGTATAGCAGGGTGTGTGAAAACTCGAAGTGCTTTCATTTCTTTAAATCTTGTCAATTATTAGCAATTAATGTATTAATCTTGAAATTTTTGACTGAATTATTATTTACAATGAAAGTACGACGTTCGGGTGGTACTTCTTTCAAAATCCACTCTCAATTGTGGGAATTTAATGCTAGTACAGTTTATTGCAGGTTAGGTCTGTTATTTAATTGCTTGATTGAATTTTTCTATTAAAAATTCAATCTTATCTTTAATTAACTGGAAGCAGGTATCATGTTTCATTATGTAGAATCGAAAATTCCTGCTAAACTTATTTTGAATTTGTGTCGAATGGAATCATCTTATTTTTCTTGTAAGTGATTAACATAAATATATGTATATAGCATTTAATACACACGCTCTCAATAAAGATTTAGTGTGCTTGATATATTAATTTCAATATACATGATTATGTTAAATTTCATATCATTTTTAACAGTGTACTGCTTGCGAATTGACCCTAAATTCTCTCTTTTTGAGCGGCGTAAGCGGACGCATATATAATATTGGACCTCGCAGTAGAACAGAAGTGTTAGAGTATGTCTCTAGTTCCTCCTGAATTCACTGGAACTGCCCCCTGAAAATTCCTGCCGCAATGATTTCACTGGAAGCGGCTGCTCATCTGAAAAATTGCATCCGCTCCCAGCGAAATCGCGGTCAAATTTCAGCTGTAACCACGTCCGACGACCGTGAGATAGGTGATTACAGTCTGCAACGGATTCAGTACGATGTTCCCCAAAAGTCTCGTGCACCCGGAGGACATGAAGCGACCCAAGGACGACCGCCTTCTGCATTTTTTCCGCAAGTGTCTCAGCATTTTGTTGACACGCAGGGATGCTTTTCAGGCTATTAACAAGTGAAACCTTGGCACCTCCAAAAGCGCCCATGATCAGGACGATTAGCTTGACAGAATATTCCGGGAATAACCGTCGCAACTCCCTTACAAGATACTTATACCTCTCTTTCTTTTCTTTCTCCGTGGAAATGACGTTTTTGTCAGCTGGTGCCGAAAATTCGATAACGAACGTGGTTCGGTTCTCGATTGTCGAGAATATGAAGTTCCAGTATATATGTCACTTCTCATTTTCGATAACTGACTTTTTTCCCCTAGGAGCGTTCAGCGGGGCGGTATTTGGGCTAACGCCGTAAGAGTGACAGAGATGTTGATAAAGCTATCTTAGTGCCGCATTGCGCCTTTGGATGCAAGTCGTTCCCGCATGAATTGAAAAACTAGATAGTATGTGTCCAAGATGCTCGGGGTGTGCATGACACGATCTGAAGCTATCATCGGGAATATGAAACCATCCGTGCCCGACATCAATCCCGGTGATTTAAGGAAAGAAAACGTTAGCTCATACGACATCGACTGATCCTCCATATTTATGTGGAAGGTGCCGTGCATTTTCTTGTCGAGGAGCTGTTCGCAGATGTTTTTCTCCTGTGCTTTCTTGATCCAGGCCTTCAGAAGTAAGTAGTCGAAATGGATAAGATATATGCATTTTTCTCACCCCTGATATGAAGTCAAGGCCGAGTGTTTCAGCAGCCTCCTCCGCTGCTTTGTACAGAAACGCCCCTTTGCCCACTTCTTCGTGTTTCCTGACCATTTTTAGGAGAGGGTCTTGTCCATTTGCAACTATATGTGCTGTATCCAGAATAATTTTGTTGTGAAGACATTCAAGATTCAGTATTCCGCGACCACCTAGGCGACGTGAGATGTAAACTCGCGGAACAGAAGACTTAAGGTGCATGCTTTTGTTCATGTGCAAAACCTTTCGCGTCCCGATATCAAGGCATCTGAGCTTGTCCTTCGTCATGGAACCACTTCAAATAAAGAGTGTTATTGGTATCTGCATCGTAGAGTATCCTTTATAGATGTCATGGCGTGAATTCGACTCCATGGCACGCCCAGTTATTTATAGGTCTCTCCAACGCCGATGTGTTATATAGCGCTTCTGTCGACGAGCTGAGGGTCTTCGGGAATGCCATTAAGTTTTCCTTTCTTCAAATAAACCTAGGTGCATTTCTCTAACTAGAACTCCGTTTCAATCTCCTTAGTGTACTTCTTTACAATATCTACAGCTAGATCTAGTTTCTCTTTATTTTTAGCATAGATCTTGAGATCATCGGTGTAAATTACATGACTGACCTTATGCTTTCGATCTTTAGTTTTGCCGCAGAGGTGCCCTTCGGAATGGCGAATTGCGAGATATAGTGGCAATAATGTGAGGCAAAAGAGGAGAGGGCTCATGGTATCGCACTCAAACACACTTCTCTGAAAGGTGACACTGTTAGTGTTCACACGATGTGTTCCAGATAAGATAGTAAATCTAGTTTTCCAAGCGGCATGAATCTCTCTATACACCTTGCGATGTGTGGATGAACCTCTAAGCTTTCCAAAAGACAGATGATAAGTCTATTGCAGGTTGAATCGAAAGCTTTCCGGTAATAAATCCAAGCCATCGATACATAGAAATCGCTGATAGAATGCTGCGTCTTTACAGGCACATCTATCGATGAGAAGGTTCTCCCGACATCCTGCTACGCCATTTTTCGAGCTGCGTTGTTCATACATCTCTCGCCCCAGAGGTCCAGTTGTCCGAACAAGCCTATCATTTCGGATAGCTGTGAAGATCTTATACAGTTTGTTCAGACAACTTATTGGCTTGTAATTCTTAGGGTCAGCTAAGTTGCTTGTCTTCGGCAGGAGCATTGTGCGCCCTTCTACCAACCACTACGGAATAGGCTTTTCCGACTCTAGATATGAGGTGAAAATTCGGGCCAGATGTTGGTTAGTAGAAGAAAACTTGTTCCACTAGAAGGTATTGATACCATCTGGTCCCGGAGTGAAATAGTTCATCATGCCTCTTAATACGTTTTTCACCTTCTCGGTAGCGATAGATGGGCATTTCTTCACAGGGGTTATGAGGGCATTGCACAGCTCCTTGAAGCTACTCATGTTCTTTGAGCCTTTTTCAAGTGGATGTTGGACCTCGTAGACTTCTCTCCAAAATGCTTTGACCTCCTCTAGTTTGGGCGGATGGTCGACAGTAACTGGAGGGTCTTGGCGGAGTCGAGATACTCGTATTCTGTCAACAATATGCTGCCTGATGGTCAGTAGCTTTGACTTGTTGATTGTGTGTTGACGGGTCCGCTGTACGCGCGCGAACTGTCGAACCTTGGCTGTGAAAGTCCTGCCAGATGTTATATATGCAATCATACACTGAATGCGGGACGCGTACTATCTTGCCCAGCCACATTTGATAGTCCAGAGGTTAAGCAAGATCTTTGGCCTTGGGAGAAACCTGAATAATGATGTTTCTTCAGCTCCTGAAGCATCGTTCTTCCTCTATTGGATGCCTCTTCGCGGTTGGTCTCAGTGTCGCCTCTCTTTCTATGTTGCCGGCTTGTTCTGGCTGCGGTTGAGTTGGTGTTCCACTTATATAATCCCTTTTCTGGAGTTCTTCGGCACGGTTTCGCAGACGTTTATGCAAAAAATGCGAGAGCACTGGGTGTTTCTCAAACCAAAGAGTATGCAGTCGCCCCATGTCACCTTTTCATTCAAGGACCATACTGTATCATAGTACTCCAGCAGAGCGTCCCTGAGTTGATCCGTCCACTCAAAAGTAATGAGATTCTGCCGGTCAATCGCATTGACTCTGTCTTGATTGGCTCGCCCAACTCTAGGTTAGTCGGCATTGTTGTCCGACCAATTGTCGGGAGCCTAGCGCGTTTGATTGTTTTGAACCGCACTCACTACAACTATGTTTTGTGTTGTCATTGCGGTTTCAACGAGCAGCCAGGGAAAAGGGTTGGTTCATCCTTGTAGGGCCCCGCATGCAAGGATGAGGCTGTACACTCTGAGAGGTCGCCCTGTATCCCAGAGTCACCCTTTGAGACACCTCACGCAGGTGCCATTCTGCTTTGGGCACGGTAGTGACGCCTCCGCTTAGATGTTATTCCTTCGGGATCATCTCTGGACAATTGAGGCACCGGATTGCAGAACTGCCTGTGCGCTCAGCCCGTCTCGGCCCAGTAGGCAGTAGAGTGGGGAGACTCACTGAACGCGTTGATCGAGGGAAAAAATCAATTGAAAACGCAATAATCAACTTGTCGTTTTTCTGTTAATAATTGACGAATCGAGTTGACTTTTGCGTAGAAACATTCGATAGACTTCTGCGCTTCTCACAGATCCAATAGTTTGGCGAAATTGTTCATTCAACTTATTATTAACAATGAATAAACTAAATACCAGAAAATTCAAAAATTAATTAAAAAATCGGTCAAAATGAGCAATGCCGGTTTATTCTTTATACATTTGGGAGTATCACATTAAACATTCAGTTCAATAGGTTGTTATTTGCGCTATCAATTTGTAGTTAAACGCTTTCTTATTTCACAGAACTTTCAATTCGCAATGTAAAAACGAAGAGTTTAAAGGAACATGTAATGATAAAATGTATGTATAAAAAAAAATTTCTACACAAAAACATTAATTCACTCGAGTTTGCGAATCTTGTGTTTCCTAGAACGAAGTGTAAACAAACGCGTGAAAAGACTAATGTAAACAAATTAACACTATACTCAAAAATGCTTAATAAATCAGTCGTTTCTAGACCGTGGCATAAAATAATTGCAGTTCTGAATCATTTTAAAGTATGCATTGCTTTCGAAAAGTTATTCTTGTTCTAAAAATCGATTTCGTTAATTGAGTGTTATGGTATTCGCATAAAATCAAATAAAATGGAGTCTTTTATTTAAAAATCTGTAAATTTCGAGGATCTAGAAAACATCGCAATGCCCCAAACTTTTGGTATCACCCGGGAAAAGAAAAAAGATTCGCAAAATCTAGTGCGTTTTCTTAGTACGGAAGGAAAGTATTTTTTTACTGATTATTTGAGTGTAATGGATACAAAACAGGAGAAGTAGGTAAATAAAAAAAGTATCTCATTTTATCTATATTTTTTAAAGCTATGCGACTGTATCCTAAAAGTATTTTCAAAGCTGTGCAAATGTATGTAGTAAGATGATTGATAATAATGACCTGTGATGGGAAAGGAATCATTAATAATGTATTAAAATCAAATAAATGTTTTTGTGTGGAAATTTTTTTATACATACATTTTATCATTACATGTTCCTTTAAACTCTTTGTTTTTACATTGCGAATTGAAAGTTCTGTGAAATAAGAAAGCGTTTAACTACAAATTTATAGCGCAAATAACAACCTATTGAACTGAAAGCTTAATTTGATACTCCCAAATGTATAAAGAACAAGCCGGCATTGCTCATTTTGACCGATTTTTAAATTAATTTATGAATTTTCTGGTATTTAGTTTATTCATTGTTAAGAATAAGTTGAATGAACAATTTTGCCAAACTATTGGATCTGTGAGAAGCGCACAAGTCTATGGAATGTTTCTACGCAAAAGTCAACTCGATTCGTCAATTATTAACAGAAAAACGACAAGTTGATTATTGCGTTTTCAATTGATTTTTTCCCTCGATCAACGCGTTCAGTGAGTCTCCCCACTCTACTGCCTACTGGGCCGAGACGGGCCGAGCGCACAGGCAGTTCTGCAATCCGGTGCCTCAATTGCCCGCGACGGCTCCTTAATTATTATCGAAACCCTATTCAACAGAAACCCTTGGTACAGAGACCCTCTATCCGCAACCCGAGGGCGCGGTCGGTGACTTTGTCATAGGCTCTTCGGTTTGATACCCAAGGAACTGCCATCTAAAAAATGTCAATAGCCCCCAGTAGAACCACTGTAAATCCCACCTATGACCACGTCTCACATCTGTGAGATGAGTGGTCACAGGGCACGACGAAATCACAACGTGAGGCCGGCGAAACCCTCGTGTGTCTTGGGGATACGAAGCGACCCAAGGATGGCAGCTTTCTGCACCCATCTCGCAAGTTCCTTGGCATATTTTTGGCATTCGGGTATGGCTTCAAGGTTACGAACCAGTGATAATTTCGCACCTCCAAAAGCACCTATCACAAGGACAATTACTCGCACCGAATATTTTGGGTACAGTCGTTGCAGCTCTCTTTTAAGGCCTTGATACCTCTCCTCTTTTTCTTTTTCCTTTGCAGTGATGCTGTATTCGGACAGAGCCGAGAATTCGATCGCGAATATAGTTCGTTTCTCGAAGTCTTGGAGAAGAATGTCAGGCATCGAGTGCACAAAAGAGACTGCTGCCCGAAAATCGTAGTTCCAGAAAATTTTGCACTTCTCGTTTGGGACAATTAACTCGGTATCCCTTGGAGCGTTGGCAGGGCAGGGTCGCGACCAACACCGTAAGAGCGACAAAGATGGTGATAAAGTACTCTTGGAGCCGCATTATGTCTATAGATATATGTCGTTCCTGCGTGGGTCGGACACCCCGACAGTGTGTGTTCTAGGTACTCAGCGTGTGCATGACACGCTGTGCACCTATCACTGGGAACTTATTGACATAAAATGCGGTCACGGTATGCTAAGGTGGAGATTACACCGTCCTGGCATGCGAAAATAACGCCCTCTGTACCTGAATTGAGCCCTGATGATTTGAGGAAAGCAAAATTTTCTAAGAGTTTTTTAGATCGCTGATGACGAATCCGAGGTCAAAATTGAGAAATTCAAAATGGCGGATCAAATGTGCATGGCGATCTAAAATGCAAAAATCACGTGACTTGAATGAAAGGCAGTATTAAGAGTTTTTTTAAGTCGCTGATGAATTTTCTACTATATTATCAGGTGATTTAAATTTTTCAACTGTGACCCCGGATTAGTCATCGGCGACCAAAAAAATCACTAAGTACTGACTTTCATTCAAATCACGTTAATTTTGCATTTCAGTTCACCATATTGGATCCGATATCTTGAATTTCTCAATTTCAACCCCGGATTCTTCCTGATCGTTCAAAAAACCAATTTTTATCCAAATTTATTGTGTTTTGTGGTAGTTATTCCAAGTGCGTATATATGAGTAATTGCCAGTTTAGTCACGGATTTTTTCTGCGCATATATGTCTCATTACCAGTTAACTGTTTAAATTTATGGACTGTTTTCTCATTGATAAATATTTTGTATTAAACTGCCATTTATTTGTGATAAAGAAAAATTCAATCAGAATTCTATAAACAAGTTTTTTTGTTAATATTCCCGGACGATTCCCGGATTTCTTGATATTCCCGCACAGTAGACACCCTGTTAATTTATGAATGCCACACTGTTTACTTTCATTTCATCTTTTTTTCTTTCTTCAATATTAATAATTTATTTTCTCACACATTTCAATAACATTTATAAATAATCATGCTTTGCTTTGATTATAAATATTGAAAATAAGTATTTCTTATTATTATCAATTATCAGTACTATTCAATTACTATTACATATTTATTATGCAGTTATTTAACCTATTTTCTTCATTATTGAATCTTTTCATAGAAGGAATGAAATATATTGAAAACACGTCCTCTTTCAAAGAATAGAAGACTAGGCTGAAGTCTAAAAATATTCATTTTTCTCCATTCAACGCTTATTACCAGGTCGCTATGTATAATTTCGAGACCCCTCACTTCTTTCCATTGCAACTCGTGCAAAAAAATCTCTGAATTGTCTAATAAAAAGCAACTTAAAGCTTAAAGTAGATTTTATAAAATTTTTCGATACGTATTTGGAAAATATGAAAAAACCTAAAAATCATAAATATTGCGATTTCTACGGCGGCACTAATCGTAGCGGCTGACGTAAATTTCTAATTCAGCCTGAGAGTGGGGGAAGCGTCTCGATGAGCTCGAGGATGGATCAGCAGAAGCGGTCTTTTTCGTAGCGACCTTATTGATAGCTTCGACTGTACTACTTCGCGATATATATTCGCGTGTCAGATTGCGTTGTTGTCAAGGTTAAAGATGTACTCCCCAGGCTCACTGGATGCAGTTAAACAGGTAGGCCGTCAAGGTACAGCTCCTTGCGGCCAGGGACGGCGGAACAGAAATTCTCGGGTCCGGTGAACGCTATCTTGAGTGGGGGGGGGGGGATGCAAAGTTTTCAAATAACTTTATAATTTGTTTTGGGTGACCAGCAAGACATGCGCGCTGTAATTCCGCGAGACCATTAATAACTTGCATAAACTATGATTGGGCCTAAACTGACAACTTTGGACAACGCGGAACCATTTCCTTGCTTTCCCTTTCCCACTTTTCGGCTCCGGTCTACCGGACGTCACGCCTAAGTGAGCACTATAATCCCCCCCGTAGCTACTCTCTCTCGCCCATACCCGCGGCGCGGCGTCAATTCTCGGAAGACTCCAATCCAGGGGTCTTAAAGTCAGGTTTGACTGTTTTCGAAAATATCCTGCCATTCCTACCTTCAATTGTAACGTGAAAATGATTGAATTTTTTTGAATACAGTTTTTGTCCTCGCTTTTTGAAATCCCATAGCATGTTGCTATAGCATTGATGCTATCTCTTAGATTGAAATCCTTTCTGTACCCAGCAGCGACATTATTTTTCTGTATACTTTTGAATAACCCAAAGCAAAATTGAAGCAGAACAATTCTAATCCCTTTCAAATTGGCACATTTCGCTATTTTTACTCACTATTTTTTGAATAATAATGGCGTAAACAGCATTGAAAATTCAGTATTGGCAATATTACGTTTTCAGCATTGATTTCTACATAGATATCTGTGGTGAAAAATAACTTTCTAATTTGTTTATCATGATTTTATATTTTTATAATTGATAGACTTTGAATAGAATAAGTTTTTCGCAATAAAGTGATGTATTGTTATGTACAATCCTAATGGACTGCAATTTACTTGCCTCTGCTGCGCCTTCTAATGTGTTAAGCGAAAATTGTGTTTTTAATTTATTTGTGGTTACGTTTGGCAGTTCCTAGAAGAGTTTGGATTTATAGATATAAAAGACAACGAGCAGGTATGAAAAATTGAGGGTTTTTATTTATCTTGATATTGTTATATACAATGAAGGAAGAGAGTTCATGAAGAATAAACAATATTATTAATGGTAGGTATAGGTTTTTGCAACAGTTTTAGAGGAAATTATGACACTGGTTAGCCTGGATGATTTTTATTCACAAATAAAAAATCTGGACGATTTTTCTTAGGAATTCTAATTTTTCAACAACAATTCGCAGATAGAACTTTCCATCCGATCAAAAGATTTCCATTTGCTTTCAACGAATGTATCCTCGATATACACGCAGAAAAAATAAATGTAATATTTACTAATCAAGAAATGTAAAGTGCACTGTAAAAAGGAGGATTCGATTTAGAACTTAATTTAGTATTAAAACAGTTCACGAAACAAAACAATTGCACCTCAGTTTGATCCGCCAATCTAATAAAACGGGGTCGATTTTTGTATTGAAATAGGCTCGAAATGAGAATCATCTGTCAATAACGAAATCTGATAAGACAAATTCTAAACTGACAAGTTTAGAAACCAAGGTAACGCATAGGGCTGAAGTTCGCGATGTCTGAGTGTGATGGATCAACACTGATTTTTAGGAATTTTTAATTTAATATATTTTTTGTTTTTTGTAAGATTGAAGTTTGGAATAATTGAAACAATGCACTCTCTGAACAACTTTAGTTCGCTATCTCGGATCATTTATGAATCTGAAGTTAGCAAACTAAACAAGACAGAAACTGGTTCTAAAATAGACTATTTGTGAGATCATATTAGAACGCCCAAGAAAGGATCCCAGATAAAAATGAATGCCTAGTTTTTACTGTGTGTTTCTTGTAACCGTAACAGTAAAAACTGCTCTTAATGAAGGGGTCAAAATGTCGTAAGCACTTAACATTTCGTAAATGTCACAGTGAAAGTAGGGTGAATTTGACGGCAAGCCTTTAGTAAAATAAACCTCTATTCCCTGGTATGAAATACGGCAAGATGTGTAAAATCCACTGAACCGTGATTACAATAGTGGTGCAGTGAACATTACAGAAGAATTGGTACATGCTACCGATCCGAATAGTTTGTTTAGCTCGCCCTCAAATTCGTAATAATGCAACCTATCCGCGCGGACCACTGGATGAATTCATAACGCTATCGGCAATGGATTGATCGCATGACCTAAAAAACATTTATTTTTGACATTTCTGTGACAGTCGTCACATTACTCCATATTCTCACTCAGCAATTGAGGGGTTTCGTAATAAATAACACAATTTTGGATGGCAAATCTTATTCGCAGGTCGCGTACAGTTGAGAGTTTATTTGAGCAAGACGTTTTTGCGTTCCGCGACTGTTCCAGCTGACTTGTATGGATATATAAGGTTAATGCGAGAACTTTTGTCGTGTGCTGCGATGACATGAACGCGTATTCAAAAGTCGTTACCGAGGTCGCCACCTTAGCTACAAATGCATTTCAGAATTATTTCACAGATCGCAACTCGTTTAATAGTGTAGTGGTTAAGGTAATCGACTTGCGCGCTTAGGTTTATGCGTTCAAATCCCCCCCCCCTTGCGTGCGAAATTTTAATTGTCTTACGAGCGTTGTAACTCAAAAATACCGATTACTTATAAGTATATCCGAAAATATATCTCAGAATTAACCGTTTGTTTATTTAATAATTATTTTTAACAATTTTTTTTACAATTTATAGAGCCGTCCAAACTATATCCTGCACCGTTAACATAAGTTAGATCTGTTTATATTATCCGTAAAAGTTACATGATAATTTGTAATTGCAGCATCGAGGAATAGTGCATAATAGCGACTGGATCGGTAAAATCTACTGATCCGCAGGTCAACAGCACTTGAGAATCGGTACTGGTAACCATCAATGATAGTTATATTCAGTTGTCTATAGTTGTAAAATTTACTAAACTGACGTGTGGTCCATATACGTACTTGGAAGATCAGTAGATTTAACTTGGTTTTCAGTAAAATATAGGGTTCTTTTTTCTGCGTGTAGACAATGTATAAGTTTCAAGTGTTTCTGATTGATAGATTCCGATGAAAAACTGTGCAAATACGTCAATTTCGTTAAAAAATCAATTTTTTATTACGCTGTAAATTGCAAACGCATTATCCTATAAGAACATTTACACGACTCGCCCGCCCGCACCGCACGGCTACAGTTCGGTTGCTTTCGCGTTTTGTTTTGTCTTCGACGTGATCTTGGGGTTTTCCACCCATGGAAAACTGCAAAAAGCGTAAAATATTGAGGCAGTCTTTCGTGTGCCCTCCGTTTGGCACACCGACAGACCTGTCAAATTCTACTCTCCCCTTATTTGAGGATGTTATTAGATGTTATCAGGAGGAACAACAAAAAATGGCTTCAGCGTTAAACAAAACAAATATTCCTTTCGGAGCTATTGCTATAACAGTAGCTCAAAAGGTAAAATCCATTTTCGACAAAGCTTCTATTCTGACAGTCTCTGAGACAAGGATTTATCAAAAGAGAAAATCGTATCACACTACATACATGAACAGCAGAAAGAGTCAACTTCATCCTGCTTAACCTGATTTGTGCAAGTGCTGACTTTTTTATGTATGTGTAGCTGTTTCTCATGTCTCTCAAGCCTTTTGGTGAGTATTGCCGTATTTTTTCCGGTCTTGCTCCGCTATTGCACCCCTCTTTTCATTTCTTTGGTCATACATGAATTTCAACTCTAACTTTGGTTTGTTCTGACTCTTTCTACTCGAACATTTGCAGACAGTAAGGTTCAGCATAGGTGCAAGAAAGGACAGACTTTGCATATACGCAATTCCTCTTCAAAGGACACTTGCACGAAGCCACCTCAAACAATGTTGAAGATGTAGTTATGAACTTATTGTACCTGGTGTGAAACTTAGAATCTTTTTTGAGACGGTCTCTGTCGTAACTTTTTCTAATGTTCATGTATGTAATGTGACACGATTGTATCTTTTGGTAAATCCTTGTTTCAGAGACAGTCGGAATAGAAGCTTTGTCGTAAATGGTTGTTACCCCTTCAGGTACTGTCTTAGCAATTGCGCCGAAAGGAATGTATGTGTTGTTCAACGCTGAAGCCATTTTTTGTCGTTCCTCCTGACAACATCTAATAAAATCTCCAAATGAGGGAAGAGCAGAATTTGACAGATCTCTCGATGTGCCAAACAAGGGTTTTTTGAAAAACAATGAACAAAATTCAAATACGCAAGAGTGTACCCAGAACACAAATAATTTTATTATTCTATGTTTTAATTATTATAAACAATTTACACGAACAAATAACCAAATATTCTAATTTTTGATGAGAAAATTTGTTCTCGTATGAAAATGCTTCAAATTATATTGAGAGTGACTGTTAGTCACAATTTTTATAAAACATCAACAATTGTAATTGTCATTTTGCCAGATCCATTTTTTGGTTACCTAATTTTTTTACAAGATAAACACTGCATCAGTTCAGATAATGAAACAAAATACGAAGTTCAACAACCACAAATGAATGTTAATGTTAATTTCGGAAAAAAGTTTAATATTTACTTATTTTCTTTCTTTACAAAATCAGCAATTGTATTTTAACAAACATAATCAAACATATATCATTTTTTCAAACATCTACATAAATTCAGATAGTAAAGAAAAAACTGAAATTTAAAAAACCAAAAATTCCACATTTTTGCAAAAAATTGTTTATAACAACAACATTCGTTGATGTTTCATAAAAAATGTGACTAACAGTCATTCTCACTGCAATTTAAAGCATTTTCATCCAAGAACACATTTTTTCAACAAAAATTACCATGTTTGGCTATTATAGTTAATGTACTTTGTTTATAACAATTAAAACATACAATAATCAAATGATTTGTATTTTGGGTATACTCTTGCGTTGATTTAAGATGATTTTCATTAAAAGCAAACCGTTGATAAAGAGTAAATGATGATTTTGTAAAAAATCTCGATTTTCTCATGAAAAGGATTTTCAGCATGAAAAGGGCGCTTATGGTCAGTTCTAGTTCAGGAGATATTCGCGGTTTTCTAAGTTAAGGTCAAAATTATTATTTTTGGGTTTGAGTAGACGATGATACTTGGACCTATAGTGGATTCATTGGGACTATATTTATATCCAAGCAGTAACCGGAAGTAGGCATATTTCATGATCGAAGAAAATATATAACATGTGTGCTTATGGCACTCACCAAGTTTAGATGTGTTTTTCAACTTATAGGGTTAATTTTTGGCCTAAAATCTTGGCAATTTATCCGGCTATAGGCCCCCATACGTAACTCCATACCGGCCATAAGGGCCCTTTCAATGCGGACGCCCACATATAATAAATGAACAAATGAAAATGCAAAAATCAATATTTCTATTATTAATGTAAATATTAACCGATTTTCGTGAATCTTTTCTTTCACTTTCTTCAAATTATATGAGTGAAATAATTCTGCTAATTAAAATTGGATCACGCCATGCTTTCATGATTTCAGTTTTTTGTAAACGGCCTACATCTCATAACAATGAAAGGGTGATTCGTTCCTGGTAATTCGACGTGCTCCGGGGTGTCTGCCTCGTGAGTTTGATAAGGGTCGATGGCCATGCCGCGAAAATGCCAAAGGAGCTATTGTTCTTTTCTTTTTGTTTATAACATCAGATATAAATTTTTTTTCGAAATACTGGATTTGTACAGCAAACCAGAATAATATTTAAATGACGAATGTAAAGAATCAGACAAGAATATTCAACCGTGCGACTAAAAAATGGAATTCCGTTTTCTATCTCTGATAGATCTAGTTAAAAGGTGAGCATGGCTTATGACTGTTGAGAGAACATTGCCATTGCAGAGACAAAGTACGAGTCGCAGAATAGAATCGAATTTCACTAATATGAATGTGGTACAATATAGACCCTACAAATGTTTACGATTTGCAACCCATGTGTAAAATTGCCTTTTTGCATTGCACGCGCGATAATGGTCGCCGGTGTGTAAAGTAACATACTTCGCACACTGTGTCCCTCACTTAGAAAAAATTAGTTGTTGAAGCTTTACTTGACTTTTCAAGTCTTCAGGATATGCCAGAAATTTCTGAAAATTTCTCATAACGCTTATTGCAAGGTTCAAGACAGTCCTGGAAATAAAGAAAAGAGTTCGAGAATTATTCCACGTGTCTCAGAATATATGTTCACTATTTGTAGAGTCAAGTAATAATTCGCAAAACTCTTTTCATAATTCCGAAAATTGCCTTGAATCTTGTAATAAACGTTATACGAAATTTGTGACCTATGATGAGCCGTGTAGAAATTTTGACGGAGTTCTGGTGGGGTTCTAGCTAGTTTGTCCTAGTTCTAGTGTGGTCCTGGTATGGAAAACTGACAAGGACCATACAAGGTGCATCACGCTCGCACTTGCCAACGTCCCATGTAGGGCAAACTCGTCAGGCCCTTGTTTAGTTTTGTCAGAGTTACCCTAGGTTAATTTTTCTTTCCCCCAATTTCAAATTGAAATTGAATCTTTATTTTCGAAAAATACTCTGTTAGTACAGACCTAGTACTAGCTGAACCAATAATACAAACAAGGCTAGGTACTGACCTGCAGTACTGGGCCAGCACTGAAGTTCATTACTGGGCCAGTACTGCAGATTATTAGCACCCACTATTGTAATATTGTGGGTATTAGTAATACCCACGAAAAGGTATTTAAAAAATAAATATTAATTGATTTCGAGTATTTTGACTTTGCATATTAATGGTCCTGTGTATAGCGAATACATATATTACAATTTTAAATATTATATTACAAGTAAAATTTCTAACGCTACGGGGTATCGAACCTACATCTATACCTAAATCTATCGCTTAGCAGTCGGGAGTCTTAACCATTGCGCTAAACCTACGAGTTGAAACTCGATGAAAAAGCCATCCTCATAAGCTATAGCTCAAAATGTTGGAACACCAAATTTTAAACTCTTTTTTTCTCATCAAATATTTGTTATTATACGACGATATGTAAATGTAAATATATGAACTGTTAACAGGATTTTTTTATGAACATTAAAAATTTTTAACGACGGAAGTTAGAAATTTGATCGTGAACTTTGACAATTTTTTAATAACAAATTTTTTTAAACTTTCATGTAAGGTCTGGTTGTTAAGTGTTTTAGACCATTTTACAATGCTTAAGATCGACATAAAATGTAATTTTTTCTGAACATTTACAATTTTTCATAAAGATGGAACTTCGAATTTTTTTCTTAAGACAAAAAAACAGGAAAAAAGTTGTTTTCGCGACAGTTGTATTTATAATTTTTAGAAATTCTAGAACATATGAGCCATATTTTTAAACGTATTTCAGTACTGGGTGAATGGCCGATTATCTGTACTGGTGACCAGTACTGGGCCAGTACTGCGCCGGTGGTGAACTCCGACGGGATACGGAAAATTCCACCTGTTGCCATTGTCAGCGTTTTTTACTAGGCCCGTAAACTGCCAGTATTGGACCGACGATTGGCGTAACTTCTGCGCACTGGCGCAGTACTATTCCTGGGTTTCAGCCAGTACTATGCCCGTACTGGTCAGCCAACTGTAGCTAGCCATTACAGGCGCAGTAATGCGCCCGTTGTTAGTAGTGGCCCAAGTCCAAAATTTCTACATGTGACTTATCAGTACTGCGCCAGTAGTAGACCCAGTATCACGCCAACCATTGGCTGAAATCTTATGTCGGTTGTCAATCAGCATTTGAAGTTGGTATGTAGCCAGTACTACGCCAATCGCTGGCGAAACGCCGGTGCCGGTATTTCATCAGTAATGCATATTACTCCTAAGCCAGTAGTAAACCAGTATAATGCCAACCATTGGCCCATTTTCCGTCTCTTAGATATTCACTAATTCAACAAATATTCAGATTACACAATCTCTGAAGTACGCTCTAAGTCAAAATGACATTCACATTTCACTAGCAAGGTACTATGATAAAATATAGGTTATGTTTCTGAATTCGGCGTTTCCAAGTATTCCTCGAGACTTCCCGACTTAGGTTTTTCAAAAGAAAACCCCTCCAATTCCACTAAATGAAAACTCAACATACCATCTGTATCTCAATATTATTTCATTAACTTTTAAACAGAACAGCGAGAAAATATTTATAAGTAATGACAGAATACTTGTATATGGTTGCTCCATTATCGCCATATTTGATTAAAAATTTGTTATTAAAAACAGAAAACCTGAAGAGGGCCTTGTCCAAACCCTACTTTAATTGGGGCTAAATAGGGCAATTTCTGCACGGGGAAGTCTTAGAGAGTCAAGTAGAGTTTCGACAACTTACCTTATGATCAAAAAGTACCCGGAATTTCTCATTCAAACAAACCGCGCTTGAGATATTGCCAAAACCTTTTTTTCTAGGTTGGTACATCTGTTATCTGGTGCTCAAACATCTGTTTTAGCGCCATTTGTCCAGAGTTTGTGCGTGTTAGCTTTGTAAACAAGTCATTGTTTGTTGTGTTCTGCGAATTTCGCAAAGTCGAATTTTGTTGATCAAAGATTTTGCCTGAAATTTTGTGCTTCTAAGAAAATATCATGTGCAGAAGCGTTCAAAATGTTAACGGTAGCCTACGGGGACTGGACAATGTCGAAAACACAAGCGTACGAGTGATATAAAGAGTTTATAAAGTGGGCCCTACCGCGGTTGATGATTTGCCTCGTTCCGGTCGTCCATCTACATACCTCTGTGACCGACGAAAACATCGAAAAAGTTGAGAAAATTGTCCTCAAAGATCTTCGTGTGAGCATCAGGGAGATATTAGCAAATCTTGGCGTCTTGTTTGGATCGGTGCCGAGCGTTATGCACGATGTCTTGGGCATCAGACAAGTTGAAGCGCGGCTTTATCCGAAGGTGTGAGCCGCGCCGGCTCACACATCTCATATTGTACACGATTATTTGACCAAAAACAACGTTCATACCGTCCCGCAAGCTCCGTATTCACCTGACATGGCTCCTTATGACTTTTTTCTATTCCCACGACCCAAGTTAACACTTCGCGGAAGGCGTTTTGAGACGATTGAGGCGATGAATGAGAGTTCGCAGAAGGAGATGGAGGCGATTCCAAAATCGGCTTATGGAAAGTGTTTTACAGATTGAACGAAGCGTTGAAATATGTGTATTGCTTCCATTCGAGATTACTTTGAAGGGAATAAAATGAATATTGATGAATAATTGAACCGTTTTCGTTTTATTGAAGAATTCCGGGTACTTTTTGATCATAAGGTATAGGGTTGCCACCTAGGCCGATTCACGCCTGTTTAGATACCGCAAATGTATTGAAGCTGGCTGCCGGCGAAAGCGCGTAAAAGCCGGCGGAACTATCGAATTGCGTCTATGAAAGAAAAAGCTTAAATATTGGTAGAAAAATGTTTAAATTAAATTTTCTTAGAAACTTCATCAACAAAATTAAAAAATAAAGTTCTACGGAGTTTATTTATATAATAGCATGTTTATTCAGGATAGACCTGTCTTATAACGCCATATTCTGGTGTCCAGAATTTTTCAACCTGGTTTACTTCAATAGTCTAAAAGTGATGCAGATATAAACTATGGGACATATACTAGAAAAATACTAAATTTTGTTTGAATCTAACCTGGAAATGATATTCAGATGCTATTTCTTTTTACGAAGTACGTCACTGTTGTTAAAAGAGACACTGTGCAAATTATGTAGAAGAACTTAAGTTGCAACTTCAAAGTTGGCTATAGCGAAAAATATATTCTCTTTTTTCGCTCAACGACACATATTATGTTGTTTTTTTTTTAAATTACAGTTGCTACTAAATGGCTGCACGAAGTAGGTCAAGAATTCCGCAGACCCTGTACTTTATTGGAAAATGAATAAGTCATCTAGGAGGAAGTCGATTGGAAGAATGGAATATTTACTCTCAGGATTTACAAAAATTCTACTAAATTCAGAAGAAAAATTAACCACGAGAAATTTCGTATGGAAAAAACAATGAAACTAAAGTTTATTTCTGAAGGATGAAGCTATCTGTCAAAAGACTGTTTATACCACTTTGCTTATCAAATAATTTATAATCTCTATATCATATTGATTTAATGGTGTGAGAAATATTCCATAGGCCATAATGCTTTCAGATTACAATAAGAAACAATCTAATGCTCTATTAAAGAATCTATTTCAAATTCTGTGGAGCATACACACTTGATCACTGACGTTCGATAAATCGGGATTAAGGTTTTGGAAACGAACATTAAAAATTTTCTGGAGCCCTGGAAGGGGTTTAGCGGTAGCAGAACATTAGGTAATTCTCTATCTTTAAAAAAAAATACTTTAACTATTGAAAAGTGAGAGTGGAAAACTGTGATGACAGCTGAGCCCTTAGCTTGATCGTACTGCGAAAATGCCACCTGTCTTGGCGGGAATTTCAAGTTTGAATAAAAATGCAATTGAATGATTTTCTATTTTTTTTGTCTATTAACAAGTCCGAATGATGAGTGGAAGTGATAATACCGCTGTCATTTGAATAAGTAATTACTTTCTTCCTAGAATAATAAACATGGTCTCGGAAGAGAAGTGTATAAGTGATAAAAGGATATTTGATAATAATTTTTAAATTTTCCTTAAAATCATTTTACTGAATTATTCACATATCTTGTTTTGACTTAAATTACAATAATCGCTTTATAGAAAAAAAGACATTACTTGAATTTTCAGAATCTGAATCACCCTCAGAAAGGCACGACTAATGTCCTTCTAAAAAATGTTGATTTTTTTCTTAAAAAAAAAAAAGTACAAAAGTTTTCTGTTAATACAAAGAACATTTTGAATTGAATATCTTGACGGAGAAATGTAACATTCTCATTGAAAATATAAAAATCTGCAAACCTTCCCAATGAGAAATTTACAAATGGTGCAGCATTGGGTCATTACTGGCCAGAGTTTGGCAGCATTAGCGTGGTACTGGTAGCAATGCTCACAACGCGGGCCCTCTGTACTACTGCGCTGCAATTCGTATGTATCGGAAATGCCTTTAACATGAAGTGAAAAGGCTGGCAAGGGCCGTGGACGCCCTACCGAAAAAATACATAAACGATTGTGACACCTGAATTACATTTAGAGAATGTAAGTAACCTTCCGTTTGAAGGCACGTCCGATGCAATAGCGAGTGCAAATACATCGTCTATGGGCAGTAGTAATTTATTACTTGGATCGGGATCTAAAGTCAGGAGTTAGAATAATGATGCTGGAAGAAATGAAACGTCTCTTCGGGTTTATTCTCCTTTGGGTACTACTTCCTTCGCCGGGACGCCAGATCCTGGACGATGATCAAAATTAGTTCGCAAACTTATTTCTCCCTCTGACGGACGAAACATGTCCGTGAAAATGTTCGTTGAACATTGTCGGGCCGTTATCTCAATGATCACTTCTTCGGAAATGCCCTATGTGACCATGCTTGTTGAAACTAAAATAACTAGTGAGGCTCGCGTCCATATTCAGCATCGTATCGAAATAAATAATAATAAATAAAAATAATAAGAAGGGAAACAAATGAGATAATTTTAAGTAAATTAATAAATAAAGTCATGGGAAATTTGCAAACTGAGAAGGCAGTTGAAATATGTGAGGATTATAAAATCACTACTGTAGGGAATTTTCTTAGCGGGCTTGATGGGAATATCTACACCCAAATAAAGGACAAGGGAATTGATTCCTTAGACACAGCTATTTTACTCGCGAATCAAGCCGACCTTCAATGGAAAATTTGGAATCGAATACATGATTCTGACGAACAAAATAAAATTTCTGAAGTGGTAGGAAATTGCAAGAAAAAATGTAACTTACCCAAGCGAATAGCTCATGTTAGAAACAAAACAAATAAAAATAAAGAAATAGAACAGGCACAATCATCCACACAATGTTGTGGATGTAAACAGTATGGACACATTAAGCGTTTTTGTCCACAAAATGTAAGTAATAACGATAATGTTAAAGGTGGAGAGAGACAGGGATGTAGGTATTGTTATACAAATAAATAATCATACCTATAATGATTGTAGAGTGAAAAGAAGACATGATCAGGAAAGAACTAGCTTAAAGAGGAAATTTGATGGATATTTAAATTCGACACACGGACGTCAAAGCGGTGGCTTGGCGAACCTGAAACATAATTCGGATCAAATAGAGTATGGATTGGATTTACGAGTATGGGTCAATCAAAGAAAAATTCATAATTTATTCGGAATAGCCGCGGAAATGGTTCCTGCCTTAGGGGAAGTAAAAATAATTATTAAAGACTTGGAAACCCCCTTTCAGGCTGTAACAAAGTCCTTTCCAATTAATCAGGATGGAATACTGGGGTATACCGTTTTCGAGGCAGCATCATGCCATTTTTAATGTTATTGACGATTGCCTTTATCTTGGTGATCAAGACCTTTCCCTTCATATCTCATGCTTCGATTAAACTGCCAGCTAGAACTCAAGCATTAGTTCAGGTAATTCTAAAGGACAAAGTCTTAAAGGAAGGTTATATTCCTAAGATTTTCTGTGGTCCTGGAATTTTTATGGGTGAATGTTTGGCTATAAACAATAAAGGTGTGGCAAAAATTAGCATTATGAATACCTTAAATAAGAACGTGAATTCAACTCTACCACCAATAGAGTTAGAGTCGTATGATTCTCTTTATCCGTCAAAGCGAACGAATTCCAGGTTCAAAGTGTTTGAATGAAAAGGAAAGTTTATTACCCTTGTTCTTTGAATTTTCATACATGAAAACTCTGTTCACACAAAACAGTATCAGTATGCCCATATTCACAGGGAGGAAATTCGGAAACAGACTGATGAATTGGTTAATTCGGGAATAGTACGGCCATCCTTTTCTCGTCATAACTCTCCATTGTGGATAGTTAAGAAAAAATTAAATTCGGAAGGGGATCGAAAGCGGAGAATGGTTATCGATTACCGTGCTTTGAACGAGAAGACGGCGGCAGATGCCTATCTACTTCCGAACATTACCGATATTCTCGATCAGTTAGGAGGGGCTAAATGTTTGTTTTTTATGGATTTAGAATCGGTGTCTACGAATGTTTAGCAATATAAAAACTTTATGAATTGTGAAGTAGATTTAGGCAATCCATTCTCAATAGCGTTCATGTATGGTATTAAAAATGGAGGTGAGGCAATAAGTTGATGCATAAGTTAAAACCAACTAATAATGCTCCACTGAGAGCCGTCTTTATTCAAAAAAAAAAAGTACTGGTATATTAATAATTATTTAGCGAGTCTTGATTCACGAAAAGAAGAATCAAGGCTCTACCGTGTTCGCTTGTGCGACGACGACTGAGATGTTGAACGACACACTCACACACAGTTAGCTAGCCTACTTGCCGAAATACAATACACTGCTAATAGACTGAATCATATGGAAGGGGAAGTATTTATAAAATTAGAATATAAGAAATGATATTCATAAAACCATTGAATTTGAAGCGGTTGAGAATAAACAGATTAACAGGCAATTAAAATAAATAATGATAGATAAAATATAGCTTCGAATAAAAAAACATCAAGAACAAATAAATCCGTCAACTCTGAACATTCCGCCCACTTCATTTGTACGAAATGAATAATAAAGATAATCTCATACATGCATTCATGACATAGCACAGAAACTGAAACATGATAAAAATAAGAAAATCGATTTGTAAACAAAACAATCAAACCACTTCCTTCACTGCATTTGGCAGGAGACACGACTTCACTATTGGACTTTCTAAAACACCACCTTTGGTGCGAAGAGCCACTACACGCACATGACCGTCAGATCCTGAATGAATATCGATGATACGGCTGAAGGCCGATTTTGTGGGCGGAAGAGTCTCATCTCGAATGAGAACTAGGTCACCAATCTCCATCGATGGACAGGTTGATCTCCATTTGGATCAGAGTTGCAGTTCCTGCAGGTAATCCGATGACCACCGGTGCTTAAACTGCTGCGGCATTTGCTGAACAAGCTGCCAACGAGTTAAGGGAGTGACAGGCATCTCAAGCAAATTTGGCTCCGGAATGTTTTTGAGAGGCTCTCCGATTGAAAAGTGTCCTGGAGTGAGGACGTTGTGGTCTTCAGGGTCATCAGACATGGCTTGCAGAGGACGAGTATTTAAACAAGCCTCCACTTGAGAAATAAAGGTGTTCATTTCCCCGAAGGTCAAAGTTCTGTCTCCGAGGACTCGTCGAATGTGTTGTCTAGAAGACTTATCAGCTGCCTCCCAAAGTCCGCCAAAATGAGGTGCACCTGATGGATTGAACCTCCACTCAGTGTCATTAGCAGCAAGCACTGACGCGACGAATTTTTATTGTTTTGAGGCTGATGTCAACATGACTCGAAGGTTGACTTCAGCACCAATGAAGTTGATTCCCTGGTCACTGGATAATGTTTTTCATATTCCACGACGAGACACAAATCTAGTGTAGGTCGCTAGGAAACCATTTGCCGTATAGTCGGGCACTACTTCCAAGTTCACAGCACGGGTAGAGCAAGAAACAAAAACGGCAATATAGTCTCTATAAGATTTATGGCCGGGACCCTTGGTGGTACGAAGGTGAATAGGTCCAGCATAATCGACACCAGTGTGTAGAAATGGTCTACTTGGATTTGACCGAATCGCTGGAAGATCTCCTATTTGTTGCTGAGAGGTGGCGGCTCTCTGACAAAGACATGGCAAGCATCGATAAATTAAAGTTATGACGACAGATCTACCTTTCGGTAATGTCGTAATAATGTTCGGTAATGTCGATGCCTGATGTTTTTCTGTTATTTTCTCTAATAATTCAGGATCATTGGACATCCACTTTCGAAGGGGGCAACCGCCCACTTTGAATAGATTATGTAACTGATTCTGAAGAAGTATGGCTTCACCCAAGGTATCTTCACCTGTAATTACATCATCAACGTAGGTCCCTTGTTGGATTGCTTTAACTGTAAGACGATAGTGTGGCCCCTCAGAAATTGCGAGTTGTTGTAGACATCGAAGAGCGAGGAAGGGTGCACAAGACAAACCATATGTGACCGTTGTTAGACGAAAAGTTTGAACTGGGTTCTCGGGTGATTTTCTCCACAGGATCAGTTGAAGATCTGTCTGTACATCTTCTCTACATCAGCTCACACAGCGATGATATGGAGTCTCCAACGCAGTACAATATCCATCAAGTTGGGTAGAATAGTAGGTCCAACGTGGAAGCATTCGCTGAGCGAAATTCCAACTTCTGATCGCTGAGAACCATTGAAGACCACTTCAAGCTTATTAGTTGTACTTAGTTTTCTAAACTCCGTGATGTGGTAAGTAAAATAATCGAGAACTATCACGACGTACCAAAGCCTCATTATCTCGAACCATGTGGCCAAGAGTGAGATACTCTAATAAATTTAAATTTAGAATTTAAAATTTAAAGATTTTTCGGGTTT
>CAKNXH010060945.1:75720-100768 GCA_932178445.1 Andricus quercusramuli
ATTTAAATTTATTATAATGAATCATCGTGAAAGTATCAAATCTATTAGTGAGATACTCTTCGACGAACTTATCATAAGCCTCGAAAAAAGTCATGTCACGCGTGAGGCGACGCTCCCGGCGATGCAGCATTCGGAGAGCTGGACGATATTAATATCCGAACGATTGCAAATTGCGCTTCATCGGAAGCCGAACCACGTACTTTCCCTCCTCAGGTGTGTGTGAATGAGTAGAATTTTTGAAGATCAATAGTCGCGTCTTCCTGGAAGGAAATATGCATTCCAACGGCTGTATTTGGTTCATAGCTGGAAGCTGTTGGTGAATTTCCTATAGTTTTTCATGACAAGATTCAACCAAAATAGTACTGCTGAGCAACAGGAGCGGAAGAAGTTAATTTATGAATATCAGGGAGGAGTAAATACGAATAGGCATCTGCTCCTAGGAACACCTCGGTCAGCCTATTGCTACGGAAATCTGAATCCGCCAGACGAAATCCAGAAATGTGAGGCCATTATCCAGTATCCGTTTGAAAATGTGGAAGATCTGGAGTTAAACGCAGCCGCACGAGCGCATCTAAGTGATACTTGAAATCAGATTTAAAGTATGATGATAAAATGCATGAGACGGCACCGTTTGTCATAGACGCACGTTTCTTACACACAGTTAGAAGGTCTTAGTTACACCTTGAGCGAGACAGCCTGAGATATTTTGCGAGAGATTGTGAAACAAGCGAAACTTCAGAATCGATATCAAGGAGAACGCGCACTAACTCTGAAGTACCATTACTTGATGTCACTCGTGGAATAGCTGAAGGTAACAGACAATTAGTCCGAGGTCTTGTTACTTGATGTACAAATAGATGATGTGTCGTTGATGCCTGCGATTTCTCTTCTTCATTTGTTGATGATTCTTTAATATGGTTAATTGCCGATGTATCCCGATGAAGCATGGTGTGATTTTTCTTGTCACATACACGACACTTTCTCGATGACGAACACTTGTTTCCTAAGTGCTGACGTATACAATTGTAGTATAGTTTCTTCTTTGAGGCCAACTCCTTTCGTTGGACTGCATTCAATGCTCGAAATTGTAGGCAGTACATTAAGAAATGCTGCTGTCCACAGTGCTAACACTTTCGACCTTGATCATCAATCTTGTCAGTAGTGACATGTGATGTAGCTGCTGAGCCCTTTGTTAAACCACGATAAACCCTGTTCCGTTCCAATGCTGAAGAGTTCGCGGATAAACTTGAGGTTGAGGAATCTTTGGATGCTCAAGATGAAGCTTCAGCTTCTGTAGAATTTGCTTAGAGAACTTCCAACGTACGAACTATGTTGCTGAAAAATGTATGCAAGGTTTTGACCGGGAACTGATTCTGCTGACAGAGGCCGCAATGAAAAAATAGCCGATAAGTACAATTAATTAGAATTCGCTTATTCTCATATAGATCAACCAACAACATGCTCGCGCGCTTGTAATTGTCATTTGTGACAGGAACGTTTTTCAGTAACCGAGCCGGCTCACCAGATAGGTTTGTATTTAAGTGGTGTAATTGCACGACATCCGCGATTTCTGGATTTCCATCTATTAATGATTCGAATAAATATGAGAAATTTGACCACTCAGTTTAATTACCTGAAAATGTCGGAAAAGTTATTTTCGGAAACGATTTAGTTGAATTGGATGAAATACGAGGGGTGACATTAATTGATGACTCATTAGCATCACGAGATCAATTTGAGATGACAAGTTATCCTTGAAGTATTCCATGTCCTTACTGAGTGCGGATTTTAATAAATCCACATGCTGCGACTGAAATTTTACGAAATTCGCTTCCAATGATTATAACCGAACTGTCAACAAACCACGCGTATGATGAGTTTGAACTCCTTGAAACGATTCCTTGATACGATTTGTTTTGTGCCAGATTATCCAGATTTTGCGAAACCCTTCCTAGCTACAACCGATACTTCCAATTTTGCCATAAGTGGAATTCTAAGTCAAGGACATATTGCAAAAGATCTTCCTATTTCATTTTCGTCTCAGGTTCTCCATGAGGCCGAATTGAGTTACTCAACAATACAAAAGGAATGGTTGGAAATAGTATTTTCTGTGAAATATTTTAGACCTTGTATCTATGGCCTTAAATCTACCTTGGTCACTTATCATCGACCATTGGTATGGCTAAATTGATTGAAAGTCCAATGTCAAGATTAGCCAGATGGCGAACCGAACATCGAGAGTACGCCTATGATATCGTGTACAAACCCGGAAGAGTAAATTCTAACGCAGATGCGTTGCCAAGAAATCCACATGATATTGGAAATGGCGATCCTTCTCTTGCTTCAGTGTCTGAGAGGTTATCAAGTAATAATTACTTGGATGAAATGTTGGGGCGGATTTTTTTGGACGAAAGAAGCCTCAGAGCAAGGCTGGAAGATGGCGATAAGAATATCGGCCTTCGGTTTTATAAGAAGGGCAGCGACGAGAGTTTTGACCCTCAAGGTGCTAAGTATAGCAGTCAGGAACCCCGTAATCGGAGACGACGCTTTGGTGATTCCTGATCTGATATGTGGGGATTGAGATCTTTTGGCCGTCGGAGAATGCAAGAGTTTTTATAAAAATAAAGGAAATCAGGGTACTCATCCCCCAGTTAGGATGGACGAATTAGTCTCTGCTGATGACGATACTGATAACAACTTCACTACCAGTTCATGGGTCTCTAGAGAAAGTGAATTGTAAGTTAGTTCGGAACCGGTGTACCCATTCCCCAGTAAGAAGGAGAAATCTTCGGCTGTTGACGGATCCGATAAGCACTTCAGACTTCCTGATTCGGTTCCAGATAGTGAGGGTCGAAATTTCGGCTCAAAAGACTTCTTCATGATGAGACAAGCAGCTTGTGAAGAGGTGGTCCCTTGTCCGACGAAAAAGCCGTTGGAAGAAAAGAGAGTAGCTCCAGTAACACCCGATCTTGTCTTGAGAAGACAATGTATTTTTAAATACAATTTCTAGAGTCAGTTAGGCATTGAAAGATTCTATGGAAACTTTAAATGTTGAGAATAATATTGATTTTATTTCTTGGCTTCCAATTGAACAAAAATTTCAGCAAAATTTCGAAAAAACTGATCATCATGTGATTGTTTGTGCCGGTGGAATAGTCACTCAACCTTAACATAAACGCGATGAAATTATTAGGGAATTTAATGAATAAGTCACAGGGCGGCACAAAGGGATTTCCAAGACCTATCGGCGGATAAAAGCTTTATTTATTTTTTTGATAACATGAAACCGAATGTTCACGGGGTACTAAATTCTTGCAAGATTTGTATGAGAAATAAGTTAACTCGGAAAGGAGTGTTTTTACTAAATATTCGGATGCATTACCTTTGAAAATGACTGATTCAGCAACAATAGCCAAAGCAATCGCTGAGAATTTTATTTCCAGATATGTTCGTCCGAGAATCATTCAAGCAGACCAAGGCGTGAATTTGACAATCAAGGTAAGAGAGAATTTTCGTAAAATTTAAAAAATAAAAGTAATTCAATCAGTGGCTCGCCATCCGTAAAGCCTCGGATCTCTGGAGCATGGTCATCATATCCTTATCGAGTATGCTCGTCATTTCGAGTGTCCTCATGATTGGGATGAATGGCTCCGCTTTGCTGTTTTCTCTGATAATACACCTGTCCACGAAGGTACAGGGTTTAGCCCGTACACCCTGGTATTTTGCAGGGATGCGGTTTTTCCACAAGTTTCTCTGAAAAACCTCCTGAAAAAACGTACATTGATTATCTGAAAAAACTTTTCTTAAAATTAGACAATATTCAAGCAAACGCGCATAGATAGGCTTGAAAATGCGAAAGAAAAGTCGAAAAGGTATTACGATAGGAAGATGAAACTAAAATTATTCAAGGAGGGAGTACCGTTATATGTAAAAAAATAAAATAGACATGACAAAAAATTCGACCCATTTTATGATGGCCCCTATCTTCAAGAAAAACTGATTGGAGAACGCAATGCCCTCATCAGAATGGGGCCAAATAAAACGTAAGTTGTACACCTAGAAACATTAAAATTAGCAGCACACCATTTAAATGATTGGAATAAATAGGAAAAATTGCTTCTGAATTTTCCCCATTTCAAAAGGGGGGGCGGTTAGCAAAATGAGTACATTTTTCCATAAATAGGCTCACGTTAGCACCAAAGGAAAATTATCCTTTACCTTAGAATATATGTATACTTTTTCAGTTGTAAGAATACATTTTAATATTAGTTTATTATTTAAGCAATTTTTGCCTGATCAGATTGTTTAGATTCACTGTTCGATCAGTTAAAGGCTCCTCATCGTTTCGCAAAAGGAATGGATCATTAGTTTATCACTTACTAAGCGTGAAGCCTCCTCTTCTTAAAAGCTGAATCAGTTCAGATCTTGCTTGAAGAGCTGCTTCTTTAGTATCACCACCGAACAAAGCATTATTAACATAAAAATCTCTTCTAAAATTGCTTTTTCGATAGGATATACAGATCCCTCGTCCTCAACTAACTGTTTTAAAACACGATTAGCGAGATAGGGAGCCGACGCAGTGCCATAAGTTACAGTTAACAGTTGGAAATGTTCCAGATCCTGTGAAGGTTCAAGCCTACAGACTATCCGTTGAAAATCAACGCCCTTCGGATTGCGAAGAATTGATCGAAGCATCTTACTGATATCTGCCGTGTACACATATCGTAGGAGGGACCAGTCTAGAATAGGAGACGAGATATCGGTCTGTAATTTAGACCCTATTAATAGAGCGTCATTAAGTAAGATTCTCAAAGAGGTTGGATGCTGTGAAGCATTAAAAACTACGCGAACCCGCGTGGTCGTACTGGATTCACGAACTACTCGGTGATGAGGTAGATGAACGGGAGGTATAGAACTAGGGTCGGTTTCGAAAACTCTTGAGACTTCACGGATATGACCTAGTTCTTTGTATTCCTTCAGGAGCGCTCTATAATCTTTCTCAAGCGCCGGATTATGACTGAGGTTTTTTCCTATCTTATCAAACATTTTAGTGGCAAATTTCAAGGTTTCGCCTGAGGAATTTTGTTTTGTTTTCTGGAGAGGGAGGCGCACTACGTTTCATCCACCTAAGTTTCGCCAGTGAGTACATCGAAAGTGATCTTCGCAGGCTTGTTCACTTTCAGTGCGAATAGGTTTCTCAGGAATCTCTTCCAGTACCCATAATCGTCGCAAAACTAACTGGAGAGTTTCTAATGTGAAGCAGTGTTGCGCTGTGGTTACAGTAAAGGTTTGCGCTAGAGGTTCGCTGTTTATAGGGCCTGAAATAATCCATCCGAACACAGTACGCTGTGCAATTGGAGCACTGATGAAACCCTTGCGCACACTGAGGGTCAGCAAGTTCCAGGTCCTTAAGATGTTTCAATCGTGATGCACAAAAAAGTTGTAGGGGAGGATATAACGTAAGACGCGACAGAACAAAAGCCGAAATAGGGACCGAATAATCACTTTTGTCTGACGGTGAAATCAATTTGACCTGAGATCGTGCCAGCCCGAGTGAGATATCTCCCATGCCCGAAACTGCCGTCATGACCGGAAGCCAGTAGATTGCGAGCTCTGATCCAAGAAAGCCCTCAACCGTTATTCACGCCCGGCGTTATTCACGGCATTTGAGAAGAGAGCGAGGGCAGAGGAAGAAAATTGCTCGTTATGTATGTAAAAGAGTATGGTGACATCGCTTACATTGAGCGCAAGTTTTGTTATTACAATTTCGCGGTATATGACCAGGTTTGAAACAATTATAACAGCATCTATATTCACGAGCAATTTCCTGTCTTCTGGTTACTGCTTGAGGCTTGAACTGACGACAATGTGCTAAAACATGATTTTTACTGCATAATGGACATTTTGTCGCGGTAGAGTTGGCGTGGTGAGCCTCCGTGAAAAATCGTTGTGATTTTTTATCATTATTATTTTTTGGAGAATGATTAAATACATCTCGTGACATCTGAATGGCTTCTAGGGCTCTTATTCGCGTAGACAGAAAAGGAATAAGTTCTTCGTAAGTAGGGTATTCTTGTTCATCACCTAACGATTTTTCCAATTCTGCTACGGTTTGCTTACTCAATTTCATAGTAACTAAAAATATAATAATATCATCCCAATGCTCAACGGGACGGTTCAAGTTTGCCAAAACTAACCTAGATTCATTTATGGTATCACGAATTCGCTCTGAATACTGAACTGACTCATTAGCAGAAGTGGGAATTGAAATAAAAAATGCAAAATAAACGAGATTTAATGAATTTTTAGTAATAACTGAGTCACATTTTAGGAGCAAAACCATATACATTTTACTGTGAAACGTATACAAGGGATGTCAAATCCAGACTGGTGACGCTTGACGGCCGCCACACTCGCCAAGTGCGGCACGTTGTTGCCAACCGCTTAAAACTATAAACTAAACTCATGACACGAGACTATAGTACGTCTATTTTTATAGCGTTATTTTAGAGTTTCCCAAACGCTGTCATAATTTGCATCAGTAGTTGCGAGGTGTTTAATAAGATGAGCTGCTTTATCAGTCAAACGTCATTTTAAATAATAAAGTTTTCAAGACCATCCTAAATTATCTCCTGAAAACTGGGGTAACTCTATCGCTGGAAGTCTTATTGTCGGCTCAGAACTTACACGTGACACCGAGTGTGGCATATTGGGTCGCGGGTCAACATTCATGGAAACAGGAGTGCGACGTGTTATAGTCTGTACAGAATGATCATAGCAGCAGCAGCAGCAGCAGTAGCGTTTATTCTCGAATCCAGATTTGTGCACTCGCTCCATTTCTTCTCAAGCATACTGAATCATACTTGGCTCGACCGATACTCCAGGGGTATAAGCAAAGAAAATTAGTGGGACAATCCCATCAAATTATTATTCACCGGTAGTAAAAAAAGGAACCCGAATTTAATTTCACGATATCATTAAATTTTCGGAGCGGACATTTTATAGTTGACACGAGGTCAAGATGGCGTCGCGAGAACTCTACGAACAACGGAAAGGCAAACTAATCGTGATACATGATTTTCCGCGTGATCAACAAAAAAATATGGTAGCAACGGATTCCTTCACTCATAAAAAATTATGCATGGCAAGAGAATTTACCCTGCTGGCTGACTTGGAGTCTCGAGGGCGTCCTTGTGTCCATTTCTTAAATGCGAAAACACACCAAAAACAACCGACCCTACGGATCTGAAACTAGGGATTCAATCCCATTAAGAAGGATACAAGGATCCGCGAGGATCCCGAACCTCCCGACGACAAGAATTTTACCTTACCTCACATACCAAAATAAACTGACTCTACTATTAACACACTTTTTTACAAGAAAAGAAAACGTTCCGGTAGCTGGCGTGACCTCTCGCTGTGTGGCTGCGGAACGACTGAGAGCGTGGCTTATTCGATGTCGAGCGCGTCGTCTCGCCGGCCTTTGGGGTGAGTCTCCACAGGTCGGCGATTATTTTTATCAGGCCTCAGATAGGTTTCCCTACCCGACCCTCGCTGGTTCCGGTCCTGTCGCGCTTGACGGGTCGACTAGTTCTCAAGTTCTCACCGACACAAGACACACAGAGGAGTGCAATTCACGCGAGCGAGAGAGAAGTTTATTTTTGTGAGCAATGTTAAATTTGAAACAATTTAATAAAACTGATCAATTAATATTAGGACGAATTTACGTTCACCTCATTACAGTTAACTCTCACCCGGAACCGACAGACCACGTTCCCAGAGCAACCTGTCATATTTGCAATGGCTGCCCGAGGCACCCACGTTCGTACCACGTCATTTTACGTGTGTAATGGCGTGCTCTCATCCACGGTTTGAGTTGAAGGAGGCCCTCTTCGACTTGCTAGTATCGGGCTCTGAGTCGGACGTACCTCATATTTCCGGGTGACGAGGGGGCCTCGGACATTCCACGCGGCTCTGGTTCTACTTATTACGCGCGTGATACCTTGCAGCCGCCGTGCTAGATCCTCCTTCTTTCCAGTCATTCCTCTAATACCGTCTATGTCCTGGTAAAATCTTTCCTGTTTTTCCCCCTGAGTTGCGGGTTATCAGGCCACACCGCCGCCAAGCCAAGAGTACAAGTGGTGAGAAAACGTTCTTCTCTCCGTTTCCTTTCGTTCCTTTCTTTGCGACCCGTAATACCTTCGTGTCGAGGCTGTCGATTGGTCGGTTGAATTTGAGAAGGCTCGCTTGTCGATCCCGGTCAATGGGTGCCTTCGTACCTTTACTGCTCGCTTATTGGGTCCGGCGGTTGGGCAGCACGTATTCTCATTGGCCCTCCAGCGCTGTCTCAAACATGGCCGATTACTGGCCCTTGGCAAATGCAGGGTCGCCTAGCCACGTCGTGCTATAGGGTTAGTCGAGTCTCTTACGTATTGGCTTCGATGCTGCGAGTGGAGCTGACCGATGTAGTGTAGCAGGTTGGTTCGCTCTGACACGATGGTCGACTTGGTACTGCTATTAGCCGCTGGTAGTGGCGCTGCTGCCTTGCATCGAAGGTGGAACATGGACGCTGACTGCGGTCTCCCCACTAAGTCGGTGAAGCGTGACCGCTAAATGCGGTGGTGGTCGGGCGGTGCTGCCCTCTCGGTAATTGCCTCGGACTGCTGCGCTGTGTCAGTTGTGTTCCACCCTCTCGTCCTGTTTCATTGGTGGCTGCTAGGTTTGTGACTATTGATGTCGTCTGTCCTATGTTTACTAACTGTCAGTTCGTTGTTCGGTCTCCGTACAAACCACAAATTTTTATATACAAAATTACAAGCCTACCTATTCGAGGATGCCCTGGGATATCTGGGGTTAATTAATCAAGAAATATATCCCTGCTCATTGAAGCTTTATGGCACGTATGTACACTCCATGGTGTCAGGAAAACCCAGAGCTTCAGTACGTTTTGCATCAGACTTTGCGAAATCAAGCCGACTACCTCCGGAAAAATGGATACGTACCCGGAGCGATTCACCAACCGCTGCTGGATTAAGCTCCAGACGAAGATGGGGAGGTGACATTAAGACCAACCGCGGAAAGCAGGCACCTTCTGAAAGATGATTACGATTCAAGGACAAGAAACATTAACATGCAAGTTCCTCCTAAGCCCTAAGATTTGGCTGAATTGAATGCCTTTTTTCGTGGAGATATCTCACAAGAGTCCGCCTTCTGGACCATCAATTGCTCAGTTTATTGTTTTGCGACAGCTTAGGCTGATTCAAATCGAAGGCTAAAACCGACGATGGGTCAAAAGACCAAAAGACGCTTGCATCAACTGAACAAGAAGATTGGATGGGCAGCACAGAATGCGTCCCGTGTTCAATGTCTGATTGACTACATAAAATTTGGTAGATCGTTCACGGAAAGGGTTCAAAAGTTCGCCCAAGAGCAAAAGATCTTGAATCACACACTGAACAAGTGAAAGCTGCGGGCACTATACCCCTGCCAAAAAAAGGCAACTTGCCCAACCCAGAGAATTACAGGCCAATAACTTGTTTGAACACACTGTACAAAATCTTTACAGCTGTCCTAAACAACAGGATTATTCGACGATGCAGGCCATCAGCGCGTCCTCTCAATGGCCTGGATGGACTAACAGAAAGCTTTCGATTCAACATCTCATAGACTTATCATCTGTCTGTTGGAAAGCTTGCAGGTGCATCCATGTGTTTTTTTTAACTTGAGACAACGAAATATCTTAAAAAATACGCATCCTACGGAAAAAATGTCCAGAATAAAAACTTTTTATTTTCGAGGGGAAAAAAAGATTTGTTAAAATTTACCACACCCCCACCCTCACAGGAGGCAGGGGTGGGGGTAACTTTGTAATTTCAAATGGCAACCCCAATTTTTTATCACAGATTCAGATTCTCCTTTACGAAATACGTAAGTTTTATTCGGAAAATTTGTTTCGATTCGTGATAGATGGCGCTGCAATTGCGAAAAATGAAATTGTTGACACTACTTTTAGCTCTACCCAGGAATAACGACGCGGACGTAGTAGTAGTCTATTCCCTTCGGTGAGTCCCCTTACCTCTCACCATCCATCGCGGTGCTTGAACTTTTGGCAACGGGACAGTAAAAGTGATAAAACTGTCGAAAACCATTCCCGAATGCAGTTGGTTGACGACAGTCGATTTTGGATGTAGACATTACATATCATCGGGTCTCCACTGTCTACAATCCTCGACGTCATTCCGGCCGAGCGATAACCGCGTCTGTCCCCGCTTAACGTTTATTCATTAGGAAGGTTGATTTTGTTCATTCGATTTGGGTGTGTTGGTTGCTTTCGTTTGGGTTATTGTTGTTGGTCACGTTCGTTTGAGTAGGTTTGGGTGTCGCTGTATTTCCTCATTACTTTTACAATGGAAATTCTATCTCAGCAACAGAAGATTGAAATGATTCTCATTTATGGAGAAAGTGGCAGGAATATCAATGATGCTCTCACGCTTTATGCTCAACGCTTTCCAGAAAGTGTTCCTTCACGCGCTTCTTTTTACCGGGTTGTCCGAAACTTCATCACTGACGGAAGTGTACAAACGAAAAAAAGGAAGCGTCAAGTAACAGTTACTTGAGTTGATAATGAAATTGCAATTTTAGCTGCAGTCACTCATGACTCTCATGTTAGTACTCGACAACTAAGCCGCGATTCCGGAATGTCTCTATCCAGTGTTCGGAAGATATTAAAACGTAATAATTATCATCCGTATCATATTTCGCTGCATGAAGAACTTCATGGAAATGATTTTCAGAACCGAGTGACATTTTGTCAATGGGCGGTTCAGCAGATACAAGGAAACCCGAATTTCTTTTTTCTAGTACTCTTCACAGACGAGTCGTCTTTCACAAACCATGGTAACGTTAATCGGCACAACATGCATTACTGGAGTGTAGAAAATCCACATTGGTTGCGTGAAGTTGAGCATCAGCGTCCATGGTCCGTGAACGTTTGGTGTGGAATAATTGGAGATCAACTTATCGGTCCGTATTTTATTGATGAAAATTTGAACGGTGAAAAATATCGTGAATTTTTAGAAAATCAACTTCCAATATTGCTGGAAGACCTAAGCTTGGAAGTGCGACACAACATGTGGTTTCAACATGACGGTTGTCCATCACATTATGCGGCAATCGCGAGGGAAGTAATCAATCGCGAATTCAATGGACGATGGATCGGTAGAGGAGGTCCAGTAAATTGGCCTGCCAGATCGCCAGATCTTCCGGCGCCGGATTTCTATTTGTGGGGTTATCTAAAGAATCGCGTGTATCAAGAAGTGCCCACAACTCGTGATAACATGATCGAGCGAATCAGGTCTGCTTGTGCACAAATATCACCAGACACAATTCGCAGTTGTGTGGAATCTTTCAAAGCTCGGATTAACAAGTGCATCGAAGTGCGAGGACACCATTTTGAGCACTTATTGTAAAATAATTAATCGAAATCAAGCACCCCTGTGGTGAGAGGCAAGGGGACTCACCGAAATCAAGCACCTCGATGGATGGTGAGAGGCAAGGGGACTCACCGAAATTAAGCACCCCGAAGGGAATAGACAACTACTACGTCCGCGTCATTATTCCTGGGTAGAGCTAAAAGTCGTGTCAACAATTTCGTTTTTCGCAATTGCAGCGCCATCTTTCGCGAATCGAAACAAATTTTCCGAATAAAACTTACGTATTTCGTAAAGGAGAATCTGAATCTGTGATAAAAATTGGGGTTGCCATTTAAAATTACAAAGTTACCCCCATCCCTGCCTCCTATGGGGGTGGTGGTGGGGTAAATTTTAACAAATCTTTTTTCCCCCTCGAAAATAAGAAGTTTTTATTCTAGACATTTTTTCCGTAGGATGCGTATTTTTTTAGATATTTCGTTGTCTCAAGTTAAAAAAAAACACCCTCTATAATGAGATGCATAGAGAGATTGATGCCTCTTTGGAAAACTAGATTTACTATCTCATCTAGAAATTACCGTGTGACAACGAACAATGTTACCTTCCAGAGGGGCGTCTTTCAGGGTGGTACCATGAGTCCTTTGCTTTTTTGCATTACTTATGTATTTTATATGGATGTCTTGAAGATCTATACTTCTGGTAAAAGCAAACTTCAAACTGCTATAAATATCGTCAAGAATTACACAGGAGAGATTAGGGTGGACTTTGGTTTGGACAAGTGTGCGAAAATAATCTGAAGAAAGAAAAGATTACTGGCGTTCCCAAGGATCCTGATCTTGTGAATATACGTGTTATTAGACACCTTAATACTGGAGAGACCTATACATACCTGGGCATGCTTCAAAGCCGCATTCAGAACGTAACATCAGTGAAGGATTCTCTCCGAAGCAGATACAAGCATCTTCTATAACATATTTGGTCTTTCAATCTGTCAGCGTTGAACAAGATGTTTGCGACTAACATGCTTGCTGTCCCGTTTCTACTCTACTCGTTTGGGTTTGTTCAATGCACCAAGACCGAACTTAAGGCCGTTGATATCGCCACACTTCAGATCACGCATATGCATAAAAGCTTGCATATCAATTCGTCAGTTCCGCGATTATACATTTCATGCCGTCAAAGCGGACGCGGACTTCCAAATCTCTAGTGTCTGCATAACCAAATTGTTCTAAGTACAGCTTACATTGTTGCGAATGGCAGAGATCCTCTCCTGAAAATGGTCAGGAACCACGAGATGACTGGTGGAGGAGCTTTTTTTTACAAAGCCGCGGAGCGAACAGCCGAGACGGAAACTTCCACAGAAATGTCGAAAAACAGGCATTGTCGAAGGAGAAAGTTTTTTTTTCCTCAGATCATCAGGGCTTAATTCAAGTACAGAGAGTTTTATTTTCATATGCCAGGGTGGTTTCATTTCCACCTTAGCATATCGTGACGGCATTTTATGTCAAGAAGTGCTTTACCACCATCTTTTTCGCTCTTACGGTGTTGGTCGCATCCCTGCCCTACCGAACGCTCCAAGGGAGATAGAGTCAATTGTCCAAAACGAGAAGTACCAAATTTTCTCGAACTACGATTTTCGGACAGCAATCTCCGTTGCACACTCGAGGCCCGACTTTGCTCTTCAAAACTTCGAGAAACGAACTGTATTCGTGATCGAATTTTCGGCTCCGTCCGAATACCACATTACTGCCATGGAGAAAGAAAGGAGTAAAGGTATCAAGACTTTAAAAGAGCGTTGCAACGACTGTAACCAAAATATTCGGTATAAGTAATTGTCCTTGTGATAGGTGCTCTCGAAGGTACGAAACTATCACTCGGTTGTAACCTTAAAGCCATGCCCGCGTGCCAAAAATATGCCAAGGCACTTGCGAGATGGATGCAGAAAGCTGTTATCCTTGGGTCGCTTCGTGTCCTCAATACACACGAGAGTTTCGCTGGCCTGTTGTTGTGATTCCGTTGTGCCCTATGACCACCCATCTCGCAGTTGTGAGACGGGCTTTAAGTGTGATTTACCGTGGGTCTACTGAGAGCCAATGTCATTTTTTAAATGGCAGTTGCTCTCAGTGGGACGCTGCGATTAGACACATTAGATACTTCAATGAGAGAAATATAATTGGTCAAATTTTTGTTTAACAAAATTATATATAATGAATGTTCTGACATTGTTTTTACTTTTTTTCTTAATGTTTGACTCCACATACTAAGTGCAGGTAATAACAAAAATGTATAGTTATAAAGTTTATGACTTTCAAAAGCAATTAAAGAATACGCAAAAAACTGCTTGTAATTTTTATTTATGTTTTTACTTATGGGACCGATAGACTGATTAAAACAATATTTCCGTAACTTTATTGAAGGCAACGGTCGGAGAAAAGGAGAGGCAATTCTGTAGTTACTCCGAAAAATTGTGGATTTTGGATTTTGCTCCGAATTTCGCTTGGATTCATATCACAACGAATGCACCTGCAGGCTATACCAACTGCAGAGCATGCAAGCAAGAGCCATAAACATTTGGACATGTATTCAGTAGATGCTCAAAGTATACACGCTGCGGGTACATAGAGAGATACAATGCGGCTCTGAAAGTGTTATATTACCATCTTAGGAACTTCTACGGTGTTGATCAATTCCCCGTCTTTCTCATTCTCCCTGACTCAGCGTATCAGTGCTACGAAGCCTGATATTGTCCTCCAAGATTTGAAGACCAAGATCATTTACGTGCCTGGTCGGTACCAGGCGATGGTAATATCACGGCAAAGCGGGAAGTCAAGTCAAAGTCCATCTTGTAGTTCTTATAATCGGCTGTCCTGGAGGTACGAAAGCTTCATTTCTTAGCCAACTCAACAAGATTCCCGCTTGCCAGCGTCAGGCTCATTCCATCTCGAACATCTAACATTCTACAAATATTGGTAGCTCCAAAACAGCATCCTGAGGTGAAACCTTCATTTCCAACTGTCCCGTCTGCCGCGTAAGGTCATCCGTGGCTAGAGACCTGACTCTAAGGAATAGTGTTGGACGATGTTATATCGCGTAAATTTCCCGCTCTTGCTCACCTTTTAGGACAGAAGAAGCAGAAGTGAATGACGTACACGTCCCAGTTGCGTCGGGATTGTTTGCGTTGAAGAACCACGATCGTAGCTTCCGGAGCCTACAACTTCTCATATACAAGAATAAGAAAAATAAGATATAATTTTATCTAGTGAAAAAGCTGCAGTATTGAAAAGTATATAATTCTAAGCTATTTTATTGGAAAAGTTAGTTATTATTCAACATGTCAAGAGTGATATTACAAAAGGATTGATTTGAATTCATACAAAATTTTTCTACTAAGAAATATTAAGAAAATGTATCTGTTCGAATCCCTGATTTTAAATGAGCATTAAGAAAAGGAAAAACGTTAAGTACATTTTAAAATAACCCCTATTCTTTAGCAATAGGTGTTCTTCTAATTATTATATAGTTAAACAGAGGAAATCTTAATTAGGAATTTATAAAATTACATTTCTCATCTCAACTTCATAAATGGAACGGAATGTTGACGACGTAAAATTATCAGTTGAGAGGTTTAAGAATTAGTTTAGTGACGGATAATATGAAAAGGCACTAAAAAAAATATCGAAAAGTTCAAATTTGGGTCTAATAATAATTGAAAATTTTTTTACTTTCTCAATGTCCATACAAATATTACATAAACAAGGAAGGAAATTATAGTGGAATGCGATTCGGTTTATATAAGATACCATAGCCAAATTACGTGCATTACAATTCAAGTGCCAAATCAAGGATACATTAATTTGAATAGAATATGTGCTTAGTTCAAATAAGGGTCAAAAATTTTAGATTGCATCTGTTAAAAATATTCTAATGCCAATATCGTGCTATTACTCCGCCCAGGCCTAGCACAAAATCGTGAAATAATGGTTTGCCGTTCTTTATAGTCAGTTCTACGCCAGTACAGTGCCAGTACTCCGGCGAAATCCGGCAAAAATATATGGGACAACAGTTCGCCATATTTCCAAATTTTTGCGACAATAGTATCATGCCAGTACTTGGCCGAGATCTGGCATAAACCATCGGAAAACAGTGTTCCATTTGTTGAAATTTGTACGACGCCAGTATCGTGACATTACTCCACCCGGGCCTGGCACAAAATCGTAAGACAATAGTTTGCCGCTTTTTATCCCTGGCAGACCAGCTGAACGCTAGCGTTACGCCACAGCGTAACCATAAAGTAACACTACAGTAATCTGAAAGTAATCTCGAATTATAATGAATAGAAGAAACAAAATAAATATCTAAATTGTTGCAATTATAATTATACGTTAAAAACGTTAGGAGTTAATGCCGTAATTGCAATAAACTTATTTTTTAGCGTTAGAAATTAAAAAACATAGTGGCTGTCTTTGAAGGTCTGCTAGAGGCGACTTCAAGCGGATCTACTCAGATGCGCTTAAAGTCGCCTTCAGCAGAGTTCAGTGACAGCCACTATGTTTTTTTAAATTTCTAACGCTAAAAAATAATCTTGTTGCAATTACGGCATTACCTTCTAATGTAAATTTTAACGTACAATTATAATTGCAACAATTTATATATGTATTTGTTTTTTTCATTCATTATAATTCGAGATTATTTTATGATTACTTAAGGGGTATGGCCACAGTAGAATTGTCAAAAAAATTATTTCTTCATTTTTGGCTTAAAAGATCCTTTACCGTCATAAAAATAAGATACTGTTCGATTTATAACAAAAAATTTTTTTTTTACAAATTTTGAACGTATAACGTAAGGCCGCGTGCGGCCTGCTCGTACTCTGATTTTCGTTAGTCAAGCCCATTGGGCTTGACTAACCATCAATTGATAAATTTAGAAAGGCATGTTGAGCGCCTTACTTGCCTACATGCACGAAAATATGCTTATAGAGCAACTTCAAATGCCAGTAAAATCGTTGAATGGACGCAGTTCAGTTGCTTTCTGCTTTTGTATGTAAAACTTTAAGCGCATTTTTCTTAAAACAGCTTTTTTCAAATCGGCCTGACAAATAACTTTAACAATTTTCATCCGATCGACTTCAAATTTTAACCACGTCTTTATAATTCCATTTCGCAGAGAAGTACGTACAGAATTTTCGATAAATTTAAAACTTTTCATTTTATGAGCATTTTCATACGATTTTCTCCACTACAAATTCGACTGTTAACTTCAAATGCCTTCCATTTTCAGAAGAATCAATATTCTCACATTTCCAGATGTACTTCTCTAGGTATTCTTATGCAGGTTAACGAACATTTTTTTATTTTGTTCATTGTTAAAAATTGTGGCTGCTAGCTGTCAGGCCGCGGAGCCCCTAAAAAAAAGGCTTCGAAAATGACTTAACAGAAGCCGGCCATTTTGCGTTGAAAAATATATATATTTTAACAATTAATTTACATATAATTGGTTTTGAAAATAAATTAAGTTTTCATACAAAAAAAAATTGGTGAATATACCCATGATTTCGCTCCCGCTACAGTGGCCATACCCCTTAAGGGTTGCTTTACCGTTACGCTGTAGCATAACGCTAGCGTTCAGCCGGTCCGTCAGGGGTGAGCGTGCTATCTAGCGGTAGAAAACGGTAGTGCCGAGCAATAACAGTTCATGCCCATTCATATCTTGCTGTCTTTGTCCAGTGTTTAGTCTTTTTTCTGTTCTTTTTAGTTAGTTAGTATCGTGCCATTACTCCGCCGGAGCTCGGCACAAGATCGTGAGACAATGATTTGCCGTTTTATGTAGACTGTAATACAGCTATATCGTGCTAGTACTCTGCTGAGATCCGGCACATAATGGTAAGACAGAAGGTTACTATTTGTTACAGTCAGTTCTGTGCCATATACTGTGCCATTATCGTTTCACCCAGGGCCGGCGGAAGCCCTATATATGGTGGGTAGTACTACCCACTTGAAATTTCTGATTTTTCCATCTGAAATTTCCATCTGAAAATTCGAACGAAAGAAATACAATAATAACAAAGACCTTCCCCTCCTCCTGCTACTTTCCTAGGCCAGCAAAACTACCCACCTGGGCTCAACACGTTTCGCTGGCCCTGGTGTCACCATTGGGCTTGAGGTTGGCATGAGCCCATAGAACTAGAGCTGATTTTTTGTTAATACTGCACAGAATCCTTACTCGGTCGATACTGGCCTGCCGATATTGAAACTTTGATTAGGCACAGTAGATCCAGTTTCAATATCCGTGCTACACCAGGATTGCCCAGCCAAGTGGTGGAAGATTGCTTTTGGCGTGCTACCACGCCAGTTGTATGCGTCGGTCTAAGTCTGTAATTTCCTATTGGGTTTGGATTCCACGTAATGCATCATTTCCATATTTTTTTTGTACGTTCTAACATAACTAATATGTACAACGACAAGTCTTTAATTTTGTATAATATAGTAATAAGCTATAAAATTATAATAATTTACATCAGAACAAGAATTACAAGTAATTTAATGAATGATTTTAAGAAAAATTTCAAAATTATGATCAATTCTCAGCGAGTTCACAGCGGCATCCTTTCATCATTTATACACTTTTCTCTTCCGAGACCACGTTTATTATTATTCAAATTTAAAATTCCGGCCAAGACAGATGGCAGCAGTATGCAGATGCGGCTTTTGCCGACAGTTCATTTTCATAGTACGATCGACCTACCGAGGGCTCAGTTGTCATTCCACAGACAGTCGGCTTTCTTCCCACTTCACGTCGTTGCTACACTTTTCCAACTCTCACCTCATAGTAGTTATCGTAATTTTTTCCAAAAGCAAGAGACTTACCCAATGTCCTGCCATCGCGAAACCTCTTCCGTTATTCAGAAAATTTCCCCAGCACGTTTTTAAAATCTTAATCCCGATTTATCGAATGTTAGTTATCTATTTTGAGTGACCACAGAATTGTGGTCCACAAAGTGACCACTCCATTTTTCTGGATACACTTTTAACAGCCTTAATGACTACGGTTTTTCTTCAGTATAATTCAAATAATGTGAGCGTACTTTTAAAACCGATTGCATAAAACTTGATTTTGAAGAATTCAAATCGGAAGTAAGCAATGACTCATTTTAATACGGTAGCCATTTTTTACTGTAGTTATGTGTCAGTAAGCTTAGCGTAGACACCACAATTCATGTACTCGTAAATTATATTACCTTAAAACTTTTAAACTTCAGATTTTTATAAGAATACATTCTTATTCAAACTATCTGCGAGTAGATTGAGAAATTTTAACTAAGGTATTGCAGTATTGCATAAGAAATCCGTCGAAAGCGGTGAATGAAGAATGTAAATAACATTACAATTCTTGAGCATAGAATGAAAATAAAATATTTCAATGTAATATAGTGACAAGTACGTTACTGTTTGAAAGAAAGAGAACCTCCTTTTCCTAAAATAAAAAAAGAATTCGTTGAGAAAAAATGTGAAGCAATGTTTCAAAATATTACAATATTAATATTGAACTGCACTGCAATCAAGTAGAAACACACTTTTTTCCTCATAGAATAGAAGTTTACGGTGAATTGAAGTAAATTATGAACATAATATCTCCGTTATCACAATTAAGCAGTTGAAAGAGGAAGATTGCTTTAATTCAATATATTTATTATATTCATATATTTATTTATTCAAGAATAGAGAAAAATAGTCGCTAATAAAAAGAAACTTTTAACGAACATTACGACGCAGGCCACGAGTCACATTTCACAAAGAATGCCACATTTGCGACCACTTACAATACGTTATCAATGATTCTCACAGTCTTCTAGAGATAGTCGGAATTCTCATTTTAATTTTGTGTATAATGTTTTGTTAATAAATACTTTTTGAAAAAAGTATAACCTCCCATGTACAGTAGAACACGTCTATGTTGGCCAGCCGCAATTTTGTCAAAATGTGGTCAATTGAGGCAGGTGGCCGACTTTGTTCATAGTACTAGTACGTACTTGGCTACCTGTGAATACAATACATTGAAAAAGAAAGTGACCTGTGCCCAATTTTTTTCAAATTTAAATTTGAAGAAAAAATGAAATTTACTATTATTATAACATTAAGCCAAATCCCTTTCAGGGTAAGCGTAACTCACTCGGTTTCAGCCGGGAATCAAGAAGTTCCTATAAGAAAATTGAGGAAGGAAATTGTACGAAGCGTTATAAGTGGAGGGGGGGGGGGCGGGGTACACATTTTCACATTATTCTAGAATTCCCGTGTTGTTTATTTAAGGGGTAACACCACCTTATCGCCCGAAAAAGAGGTCCATTTTCAAGAATTTTTTTGGGGAGTTTGACAAAAGGAATAGGAATCACTTTTGAAGGGTTTAATCAGCATGTATTTGAGTAAAGAAAAAAAAATTTTATCGAAAAGAATACAAAATGGCGGCGATTAGGAAAGTTTTGTATGTTTCCTTTTTAAAAACGGACTGTGCGGCCGGAAACATTTTTCCTCCAATTTAAGAAGTGGAACAAAAAACCAAAAATATTTAAGAACTATATGTCATTAGCAGAGATGAGGTGGGAGCATTAGCTTGAGAACTAAGAAGGATTTTTTTTTACCAAATTTTGTAGAAATAGTACACTTTTGAAAAAAAGTTTCGATATTCGGCCAAAAAATAAGCACGAAATTGTTTATTAAAAAAAAGTTGATATTAAATCAAAAAACCCCAACGTAGTTCCAGGAAGGATGCAATTTTAACGCTACTGTGCAAATTTCAGACCGACATGTGTAACGGTCTTCAAGCAATATTTCCGGCCAGTTTGAAAACAGTGATTTCGAGAAAAGCACGTTTATAGTTTTAATAACAAACAAGTCCATGAATCTTGGCAGCGTTCATTGATTCAGAGACACACATATACTATTTGTAATAGAAATCAGCGCACCCTAGTTGACACCTGAGGAACCCTGAATAACCGTCCCACTTAACATTTTGACAGGTAAAAGAAATATAATAGCGTTGGATCCAAGTGCGCCGCTGGAGCGCTCAGTACACGCTTCGAGGCGCTTCGATGAAATCAAGATTTCGACCTGTTAACAATTTTTTTGCAATAGGACCAAGTGCACTTTGTTTTTAAGCCCCTGAAGTACATTTTAAGTCAAGAAAAAAATAATCGATTTTTTGAAAATCCTAGAATGGTGTTACCCCTTAAATAACAAGTTCTCCCCTCGACACTGCTCCGACCCAGCTCCCTGATCAATCTCTCTAGCAAGAACCCCAAGCGCAGAGCTTCACAAAGTCATTATGCAAATTTCGGGCCCATTAGTATCCAAAGTCTTTCATTTCAGGCGCCACACTTTTCTATCTTGCCATACCTCTTTAGCTTCATTCACGTCCATGCATTTCCTCATGCAAGCTCTTGTTTTTCTATGCATTTTCATATCTCTTTAAATTAGTGTCACATTCACACATTCCAACCACTCTTTCCTCAGTCTGCTCCTGGGTACTCAAGCATTTACTTTTACCTCTCCATATACTTGTTTCGTCATTCATTCGTCTTTCATTCTCTTAACAAACACAAACTATCTAAAACAATTTTATTCACACTTGTCAAACCATGTCTCCTCTACACCACATTCTTCCAAAGTTCTCTTTACAGGGTTCATCACAGTTTTACCACACACATTGCGCAGTTATTACGTGCCAACCGTGGTTATTTTACTCTTATACTTTTCTTGGCAAGTCCCGGTTTCGCTACGATGTAGCAACGTGGGTGCAAGTATGTATATGGGCGCGAGATTTAAAGTCAAGCTCCAATTTCCCTTAATCCGATCGAATTCAGAAGGTATAACCAATCAACCAACGCGCTGGGTATAAAGTATCCGTTGTATATATCTGAAAAATGGGTTAAACAACCACCGCAGGGTCCCACTGGGAGCAACTGCCATGTAAAAATGACGCCGGTTCCCAGTACAACCACGGTAATCACACTTATGGTCACGTCTCATGAATGTGAGATTGGCGGCAAAATAAAATTAAGTGTGTCTTGAGGACACGAAGCGACCCATGGATAACAACTTTCTGCATCCATCTCGCAAGTGCCTTGGCATATTTTTGGCACACGGATATGGCTTCAAGGTCTCGAACCAGTGATAGTTTCTCACCTCCGAGAGCACCTATCACAAGGACAATTACTCGCACCGAATATTTTAGGTACAGTCGTTCCAGCTCTCTTTTAAGGTCTTCATACCTTTTCTCTTTTTATTTCTCCTTTGCAGTGATGTTGTATTCGGAAGGAGCCGAGAATTCGATCACGAATATAGTTCGTTTGTCGAATTCCTGGAGAACGATTTCAGGCCTGGAGTGTGCAACGGAGACTGTTTTTCGAAAATTCTAGTTCCAGAAAATTTGGCACTTCCCGTTTTGGATAATTGACCCTATCTCCCTTTGAGCGTTTGGTGGGGCAGGGTCGCGGCCAACACCGTAGGAGCTACAAAGATGGTAATAAAGCACTCTTAGGGCCGCATTATGTCTGTAGATATACGTCGTTCCTGCGTGGGTCGGACACCCCGATAGTATGTGTTCTAGGTACTCGGCGTGTGAATGACACGCTCTGCAACTATCGCTGGGAAGTTCTTGACATGTAATGCGATCACGGTATACTAATGTGGAATGACCCTGTCCTGTCATACGAATATGAAACCCTTTGTACGTGAATTAGGCCCTGATGATCTGAGGAAAGCAAAAGCTGACGCCTTCGACAAGGACTGTTTTTCTACATTTTTGTGCAAATTTCGATGCATTTTCTTGTCAAGCAGTTGTTTGTGAAATTATTTAACCTCTGCTTTCATCCCTTCACTTTCCTCACTTCTGATGTTAAAATTCAAGACAAGGCTCTCGGCCCCTTGCTCCGCGGCTTTGTAAAAGAACGCTCCTTTGCCAACCAAGTCGTGGTTCCTGACCATTTTTAGGAGAGGATCCCTGCCATTCACAACAATGTAAGCTGCACTTAGAACCATTCTCTTATGAATACACTGGAGATTCGGAAGACCGAATCTGCCTTGATGGCGTGCGATGTATAATCGCGGAGCAGACGAATTGATATGCAAGCTTTTATGCCTATGCATGATTTTACGTGTGGCGATATCAAGGCATCAAGGGCCTTAGGCTCGTTCTTCGTGCACTGAATTACCCCAAACCAGTAGAGTAGAACCAGGACGGCAAGCATGTTAGTCACAGATACCTTGTTACACGCCGGCAGATTGGAAGACCAAATTTGTCGAAGAAGATACCTGTATCTGCTTCTGAAAGACTCCTTCACTGATGTTACGTCCTAAATGCGGCTTTGAAGCACGCCCAGGTATGTAAAGATCTCTCCAATGCTAAGATGTCTAATAACACTTATATCCACAAGCTAAGGGTCCTTGGGAACGCCAGTAATCTTTTCTTTCTTCAGATGAATTTTGGCACACTTGTCTAATCCAAATTCAATCCAACCTCTCTTGTGTACTTTTCGACGATATTTATAGCAGCTTGAAGTTTGCTTTTACCAGAGGCATTGACCTTTAAGTCACCCATATAAAATACACGAGTGACCTGATGCTCGCGATAATTAGTGTCGGCACAGAGGTATCCAGAAGAATTTCGTAGTGTGAGAGATAGAGGCAAAAGTGTGATGCAGAAAAGCTAAGTGTTCATGATCTCGCCGTGAAAGACGCCCCTCTGGAAGGTGACGTTGTTCATTGTCAGACGATAACTTCCAAACCAGAGAGTAAATTTAGTTTTCCCAAGGGGCATCAATCTCTCTATACATCTCACTATGTGTGGATGCACCTATAAACTTTCCAAGAGACAGATGATGAGTCTGTAAGAAGTTGAACCTAAAGCTTTTCAGTAGTCAATCCAGGCCACTGACAGGACGCACTGATGAGCTGCAGCGTCTTCACAGACGCACCTGATAATTAGCAGGTTCTCCCGACAGCCTGCTACACTTTTCTTCGAGCCACGTTGTTCGTACATCTCTCGCCACACAGGCTTAATTCTTCGAACAACCCTGTTGTTCAGGACGCCTGTAAAGATCTTATACGGTATGTTCAAACAAGTTATTCGCCTTTAATACCCTCGGTTGGACAAGTTGCTTTTTTTTGGTAGGAGTATAGTGCGTCCTAATACCAGCCACTGCGGGATGGGCGTTGGATGGACTTCCAATATGAGGTGAACATGGCAGTGATTGATGGATATTCCTCCTCAGATGTTATGCGGTTGTCGCAAGACTCCTTGAAGCGGATGATATTATCAGTAGTCTCTACCTCGTTGGGCTTGAGTGGATTTTTGACAGATATGGGGTGATCACTGATTAGGCGCGATGAGTCAACGAGAAACTCTTGATTCTCCCTGATCCATCTTTCCCTCTTCTGTATTCTCCTCCTTGCGCCAAATAACACCCGTATTTTGTCGGCAATATGCTGCTTGATTGTCAGCAGCTTTCACTTGTTTAGTGTGTGATTCAAGATCCTTAGTTCATGGGCGAACTTTCGAACCCTTTCCGTGAACGGTCTATCAGAGGTTATGTAGTCAATCACACATTGAACACGGGACGCATTCTGTCTTGCCCATCCAATTTTCTTGTTCAGTTGATGTAAGCGTCTTTTGGTCTTTTGTTCCATCGTCGATTTCAGCCTTCGATTTGAATCAGCCAAAGTTCTCGCAGCACCGTAAACTGAGCAATTGACGGTTCAGAGGTCGGACTTTCGCGAGATATCTCCACGAAGGGAGGCATCCATTTCAACCAGATCTTGGGGCTTAAGAGGAACTTGGATGTTGATGTTCCTCCTTGTACTGAAATTGCGATCATCTTTCAGAAGGTGCCTGCTTTCTGCGGTCGTTCTTAATGTCGCTTCATCTTCATCTGCAGCTTGATCAAGTAGCGGTTGGGGAAACGCTCCGCGTACATATCCATTTTTCCGGAGGTAGTCGGCTTGATTTCGCAAAGACTGATGCGAAATGTGCTGAAGCTCTGGGTGTTTCTCGCACCACAGAGTTTGCATACGCGCCATAAAGCCTCCGCGAATAGGGATAATGCTGGCATTGTAGCAGTCTAGCACTTCATTCTTAAGTTGATCCGTCCACTCAATGTGGGCGTTTCGCCGGTTCGTCGTCGTGTCTCCATCTAAATTATTTTCAGCACCCCGAACTCTAGGATAATCGGCATTGTTGTGCAACCCATTGTCGGGTGCTCTGCGCGTTCGATCGTTTTGAACCGCATCTACAACATTTTGGTGTTTTCATTGTTGTTTCCACGAGCAGCTAGGGAAAGGGTTCGTCCATCCTTGTAGAGCCCCGCGTGCAAGGATAAGGCTGGTACTCTGAGAGGTCGCCCGGTATCTCAAGTCACCGTTTAAGACACCTCACCCAGGTGTCCTTCAGCTTTCGGCACGGTTATAACGCCTTCGCTTAGGGGTTATTCCTTCGGGACCATCCCTGGACAATTGTCCGCGACTGTTCATTAATTATTGTAACCATATTCAGCAGAAACCCTTGGTACAGGGACCCTCTATCTGCAACCCGAGGACGCGTTCGGTAGCTTTGTCATAGGCCCTTCGGTT
>CAKNXH010060945.1:105768-137349 GCA_932178445.1 Andricus quercusramuli
AAAAAAAAAAAAAACAATAATTAGACTAAATGGCTATGTTTTTGTTTTTTGGTTGAAAAAATATTTTAATCATTGTAAGAAAACTCTCATGCGTCTTTGAATTTTCTAAAAGTAAAGTATTTTGTTTATTATACATCACATTTTTCTGTTTTATCATGTAATTCCCAAAAGCAAAATTTGACAAGGGGTGTGCAAAAAACTCGAAAGTCGAAGTTCGAACGCGTCAAGTTGATCTGAGCTGATCTCGATCGCTTCGAAGACGATTCAAGTTTTGAATAGATTTTGCTCGGTTCTTGTACTTTCCCCGCATTTGTTCATAGGCTCGACAACAACATCGACAACTGTAATTCGGTGATTGTGAATTCTCTTTTTTTAAAACTGCTTCGGCTTCAACGAACACATTCACATCTCGTATCTCGTGCTTCGCACTCGATTTTGTCACAATGCGAACTTTTGCTATATTATGTTCAACATTATTATATTAAATGTATATTACATTTATTTCTGTATCTCGGTCTGGGATTGCTTATTCAGGTATTGCAAAATAAAGTACAAATTTTATTTTTCATGATTAATTTAATATTTGTTCTTTATTTTGCCCCAATTTTAATTCTTAGCTACCCTGAAACATATATCATTTCAATAAACGTATATTATTACAATTCATAATATGCAATATTAAACATTTTATTGCAACTTGTGACGTTTTTCCATAAATTTGATTCGTTCATTTTCAATGTTATTTTTCACCATTTAAACTAAAAATACGCATCTTAGCGTTAGGTGGTTTTAAGCAAATTTGTATATATGATTTAGGTGAAAATTTTTGTTAAATGTTATTTTAGCTTGTGTCCTTATTCCAAAAAGCTAATTTTTCTATTTTTAGTATATTTGCATAACAAGAGTTTATAAAAAATTTGTAGATATTTTTTCGGTTGAACAGCTTTTGTCTTTTCATTTTTTTCGTCTCTTGTCTCGTTTTTTCAAAAATGTATTTATTTTTATTTTTAATCTTATTTTTCGCGAATGAAAGAAAACTCGTCCTATCTAAAAATTATTAATAAAAAAATTTGTAGATCCTTTTTGGGTGAACAACTTTTGTGTTTTAATTTTTTTTCGGACCTTGTCTCGTTTTTCAAAAAATTTAGTTTTGTTATTTTTAATCCTAATTAGTCACACGGGGTAAAATTCACCCCAAAAAATTTTTGAGGTCCTCGTAGATTTTGTTTGAATATTTAAACAATTCATTTTGGTTACAAAAACTGAAAGATCATCTTTTGCAAACCTTAAATAATACCTAGCAATTTTCTTAGATTTTTAGGACTCATTCGGACCCAGTGTGACTATTATGCAATTTTACTGAAGCGTAACTAATTAGGGTTAATGTTATTTCTTACGATTAAAACCAAAAATACGCGTCCTGTCAAAAAATTATTGATGACAAATTTGGATGAGTTTTCACTCTTCTCTGAAAGAGCAACCTTTGTCTATTAATATTTTCATAGCTTGTGTCGTTTATCTAAAAATTATATATTTTTTCTTTAATGTTGTTTTTTATGAACAAAACAAATACTACGCATCTTATCAAAAAATAATTAATAAAAAGTAGCGGTTTTTTGGGAGGACAACGTTTGCCTTTTTTTGCGAAGCTTGTGTCATTTGACACATTCATAAAAACTGATGAGAATGTAAAAAACCTGGTTAACTATTGATTTTATCAAAAACTTAGTCGCAACCTTATTTCCAAATTTTGGTATAATTTATCAGCAACCTGAAAGCTCCCTCAGTACTGTATTTTATCCAATTTTGTTAACACAATGCCTCGAAACTTTTGGGAACTAGAAGCCGTTTGGGTTCTCGAAAGTTTTTGAGTAGTTCAACAAATTTGAGTACTCGAATTACCGATTCAACTCGACCTAGACTATATTTGGAAAAAAGGCAAGTTGACTCTACTCGAAATTTCGAGCTTTTTGCACAACCTTAGATTTGAGCCAATTCTTTAATTATATGACTTATTCGAAACCCATTCGTTTAATATTCCTTTTTCAACCAATGTAACGACAATTTAAAAATTAGTCAGAAATAAAATATTTTGGTATTCAGGCACCGTTAGTTTTATAAGTTGTGTGAATTAAACAGTTCGTTACAAATAGTAATTGAGTAGTTTTTTATAGGTTTCAGTTCTTTAGTATATGTAGCATATGAAATAAAAATTATGTCTTCGAATGTGGACTTGTATAATATTGATTCTGATATAAAACTGCAGCTAACATAAAATTCTAAATAATTTTTGCACCCACTCAACACAGATTTTTCATTTTGGAAATTACGATTTCTCTGTGGTGACCAAGAATAACGGATCCAAGAAAGTTCAAGATGATCATGTCCGATCCTAGATTATGTTTACTCATCGGTGCTGTTATGATGTCTCTCTTCTGTGTCGGAATTGGCAATTTTAATTCATCAAATAGTAATGTGCATGATTTGGCTAATTTGATGGAGAAGAAAGATATATTAATTGATGCCGTCCATGATTATCTTCTGGGACAGGAAAAGCGATTAGCGACTCTCCGGAAGTATGTCTACAAATTTCAATTTACTTTTTACACGTGCTGAACCGTTTGATTGGAATCACGTAACTATTTGGTTGCTACAGAAGCAACGACACTTTTCTATGATTCCGAAATTTTTTGTTATTCAAGCAGAATTTGTTGAATAAGCAAATTTTTGTTAATTCTAATGATAAACTAACGTTTTGTTAATTTACTAAGACCTGTTATTTTGATGTTGGTTCCTCATAAAAATCTTGTTTTCCTTACAGGCACATACAAGATTATTCGAAGAAACACGAGGAAGGAATGCGTAATATCTGATATTATATTTCAAATCCTAAAATTTTGAATCGTCTATTTTGCGACATCAAATCTCATGCAATTTTAAATAATATTTCCATTTAAATGCTTTCAATTCTGATATTTAATTTAAAGAAAATCGCAATATTTGTTGAAATTGTCTCAATATCTGATTGTAAGCTTATTTTTTAAATGTGGCCTCAAATAATGCATAACTGATAAATTTTTAATTATTCAATATTATTTTATTGATACATGTGTAGCGATGAACAAAAACAAAAAGAACCGACTTGCGAGCCCACAAACGCGCATTTAACTTCAAAATTGAAAAAATTATTTGGTATTTTTTACGAACAATTTCAACGTTCTTCACTACGTTCGATCTAATATTTACAGAGCATTTCATGCTCTTAAGTCAAATGCGGGTTTGTGGGTTAAATGTCGGATCTCGGTATGAATGTCGGTTGTCGCACAGTGGTCAAAACCAGGAACTCACTGTTCATATTACTCTACAAGCTCTATTTCTTAAGGGATTTTGACATTTCTTTTTTAGATATTCTCAGAATAAAATTTTTGAGGTCACTTAAATCTATAATTTAATTGTTATAAGCAATTCATTCAACCAAATTCTTCAGTATATCAACATGTTGTCAAAAAATAATTATTTTGTTTTAACATTGTTGTAATTTATTTTTAGAATGGTATTTGTAACAAAAAATTGTCGTCATTTAAAAATCTGAAAATAACGTGTAAAATTATTAAAATTTTTTTTTTATCTATTGACTTTAACGGGCAGACCAATTAACATACTTTTCTGTCGGAAATTATCTACTCGGCTAGCGCGAGCGGTACTAAAAATCACCGCGGCCTTTGCAACGTGATTACTCGTTCCAAGAAAAAGGCTACAAAATTTAAAAAAAAAAAAGAAAAATAACCGTTTGGATTTTTATTTGAATTCAGGAATTTGTTTATTTTGTAGCTTGACTTTAAATGATGGCATCACCTAGGAAAGTTGTAGCAAAAATCTTAAATTTATACCATATAATCTTTGAATTCATATCTTTAATTCAAGCTAATAAAACTTTTGAAAACTTCACCAGTTTCCGCGATATGACTACAAATGTTCAAGCGTATATGTGTTAAGTTTCAATCAGCGATCATCGCACTCTCGGCCGACAGCAGTGATCGCCGACTGGAAATATTGACACGGACACGCTTGGACATTTCTAGTTATATCTTGGGAACCGGTAAAGGTTTTTTAAAGTGTATTGCCTTCAGTTAAAGATAAGACTTCAAAGAGTAGGGTGAGGTGGGGCAGCGCCGACCGGTGGGGAAAAGGCGACTTTGCTTATAACATCGCTATTATTTAAAAATTTTAATATTACTTTGCATTAAATAAATCTATTTTATCATAGAGATAGTGTTACGTACTAAAATCTTGAAAATTAATGATTTAAGAGAAAAATTATGCAGAAAACAGTTTTGATAACAAAAGAATGGAAGATTCGCTGGCAGAAATATAAAGTTTTCAACATTAATGGTAATACAGTATGAAAATTTGATATTTTGACAAATAATACAATATCACATTATGCGATTATAATAATTGAACGTAAATCAGGTCCAAAGTATATTAAATATTGTAAATAATTGAGGCCTCACCAGTGGGGCAAGCCCGACAAAAATAATATTTTACACGTGCTTAGGTTATAAACGTATCATAAGCTTGGTTGATAAGTGATTGGTAATGTAGAACAGCCACTTATCTTTTGGGCTACATGCAAGAAACTATTAAATATTATTAATATTATTATTTTAAATCCGGTCGGTAGAGCGGGTGTTTTGTATTGGTATGGTAGAAACCTTTGCGCGTAGTCCGTCTCTAGTGCGATGTTAACACGTAAGAGGTTATATCACAGCTATCACTATTTTTATTAAAAATAACTTATTCTTCTTGCTGGAAATATTTTAAGGTAATTTTTCCAGTATATAAAATACCACAGACGCGAACCATCATGTTTTGCCATCTTCAGATGTTTTGATTTTCATAAAAAGCTGCGGTTGGCTTTGCCTTCGAGTGTGAGGCAAAGTCGACGAAATACAGCTTGTTGGAAATAATTGAATTATTAAAACATTGTTTCATTAATGTAATTAATACTTATCGAAATATGATATACAATAATGTAGGATTCGAAATGAAAAAAAGTGGATCAATTCCACATCTTATTAACTTTAAAAAAGTCATTGACTGTTAACTGGTCGGCGCGGCGCTGCCCCTCCTTACCTTATGTGGTATACTTTTTAGATTGTTGCCAAAACTTTCATAGGTCATCCCACGAGTTGAAGTCGGTGTACAACATTCAAGAAATTCTTAATTAAAAAAAAATTTCTCACGTGGTATATTCTTTTCAAAAGGTCAAAAATGTCTCTAATTATACACCTATAGAAAATTTAATATTGGGATGAAAACTTTCCATTTAAAGACTATTTTTTACGAAAAAGAATTTAACCTCTCGATTGTTTGTAGCTTTTGTTTGTTTTAAAATTATTTGAACAATCGAAAATCTACATTCTTTCTCATTAAAAATCATATTCTGATGTAATGTTTGCATCTCAAAATTAACTTTTCGATTATGTCAATTGGTCTGCCCATGAAACTTAAAAGGTTAAGAAGTAATACATTCGAACTTGGATGTAAGCACTGACCACGGTTTTGGTTATGACCTTCGGCTCAAATCCAGACTCTCTGAACGTAAACATCAGGGACGCGTGAACGCTAAGAGTGAACTGACGCAATTTTACACAATGTGTCGCAGTTATCCAGTTAGGCCGTTAGGGCATAGCCCTTCATCGCTATGCTACTCTTCTATGACGCATAAGTGACCAAGGACGTCCTCCCGTTTCGGCCCCGCGGCTCCATTCATCCTGAACTGCGACGTTATTTCTCGGAAGGCGCAAGTCAAGATTCGTCAAACACAAGTTCCAGTGTATATCGCTTTATAAGTTGTTTTAGATTTTCAAATGATGACAACTTTTTTGTTAATAGTTACATTCTAATAATAACATGCAATGATCTTAAGATGAAATAGATTTTTTTCTACAAACAAACTGATATGCTGCATGTTTGTATACCATTAAGCCATTTCCCTTTCGGGGTAGGCGTGACACTACCCGATTCGGGTAGTGTTTCTAGGTATTTCTAGGTATGTCTAGGTATTTCTAGGTGTTTCTAGTGTTTCTAGTGCACAATTTGTTGATATAAATTGTTTAGAATAATCAAATTACAAATTGAATTAATTATTTATATTCTTGAAGTATATTTGCATTCATTCTAATCAACAGTGAATTTACTTAAGGAATTTCTTTTAGACAAAAATCATATTCTCCATATTGTTAATTTTATTAACACATTTATTTATATGTATTGTCGCGCACAAAACTAAATTATAAATTCAAAGATTTCGAGGACCATGCACATTTTGTTCTGAAAATTTCTAGTATGAACTGAAAAATGTGTGAAGAAATAGAGCCTATAGAGGATGATGAAGAGTAAATCACTGGTTTTGATTGCCCGACCCGCAACACTTTTGCATGCATCTACTTATTCATAACTTCAGGAAAAGACGCTCGAATTCTAAGTGGTGCAAATCAGGAAAGTTCTGTTAATGAAGATGAGAAAATTAAAGAAAAAGCTGTTGAAAGTGACCCCAGGCTCAGTCATATATCTCAGGTAGGACATGTGTTATTGGTGTGGTCAAAAAAAGCTTTATGTTTTAGAATTCTTCCTTTTATGCCGTGCAAATGGTGAAAGACGTATCTGAAGTTTGAATGAATCACCAATCACTTTTTCTTATCCGAAATAAAATTAGTGGAGTCTATTTCTTATCGTTAGGTTGTTGATATCTATTATAGACTATTGACTACATGGTATTCCAAAATGCATGTTTGAAAACCTAACTATAAGTTGCAACATTATCGTTTCCCTAACCGGGGATCGATTTTGTATTTATCAATTCTCCTAACATAATTATAATTGCAGTGGGCTGATTTGAGTTCAAGATCTTAAACTTACTAAAAATTATATTAATTTTTAGTAATGGTAATGTTGCATTTCAAACTTATCTCAATGATATTTATTTTGATTGAGAGATTCGTTCCATTTGCGTTTACTTTTTCCTGTTCAGTAAATTGCAACCAACTATAAAAGTTGACTCCAATACTGATAGGACGTTGGAACTAGCCCTAAACATTTTTAACTAAATTTAAAAGTAAAACAAACCACAATTGAGTGAGATTAATTCTTACGATAAATAGTTTTCCACTGATTTCATTATTTTGAAACAAAAAGAAATCTTCCCGCCTCGCGGGCACATTCTCATCGCGCGCTTTGCGCGCGGCTCGCTTCACTCGCAAGTTTGAGCGCGCCTAGGGCGCGCACCTATTGGATCACATTTGCCTGACGCTTTAAACTTGGTTCTTCTAGGTTTTCGCACATCGTATGCTCGCTATTGCGCGCTTCGCGGGCTAATACTCTCGTAGTAAACTTCATCGTTATGACTTGCTTTTGGTTTAATTACGTCAGTTTTACATAAAAAGAAGAAATAATTTACTTAAGGTTCTATCGACCTTAAGGAACACATTCTCATCAAGACACTCGCGCTTCGCGCTCGATATTTGCTTTCAAAATCATGTAAACCGCGCGCTCCACGCTCGTTTCTGTTCATCGTATAATAGAAACGCAAAAGTTTGAGCGCGCTTGCGGCGCGAGATTTGTTCGTCGCGCTTCGCAACAACTATATATGTTATGTTCTATGTTCTTCAGATAAAAATGACTAAATTTGTATTTGATATCAAATGAAAAAGGAGATTCCATTTCTTAAGCGTATCTTTCTGTACATGTATATGATAAATTTTAAAATGATTATTGAAAAATAGAAATTTCACATAAACCAGGGGGGGGGAGTCAAATCTTACACAAATTTAATACCTTCTCTGGATGAGAATGTAAAAATACAAATTTTCAAGTACCGTGAGCATTAATGATAGTTATTTTATTGTTTTAATGGTTAGAAATAGTATTGAGAACATGAAAATTATGAGATATTTTGAAAAAACACACACGAGATGAAAAAGAAACTAAATAAGCAAAGTTTTGATGAGAATGTGCCCACTTATCGGGCGGATTTTTTCACTGTCAATGTAATTTTCACAAATAATACAAAAACTACACATCCTATCAAAAAGTGACCAATAACAAATTTGTAGATCTTTTTCGAGTGCATAATTTTTGTTCAATCATCATTTGTCGTAACTTGCATAGTTTGGCCATAAAATTGAATTTTTGGAGTTTTCATTATTTTTTGTGCAATGAAAATGTGAATTTTCAATTTTTCAAGAAAATTCAAAAAGTCATTATGATAACCTTGTAGGGCGTGCAAAAAGGAACACTTTTCTTATCTTGACTTTTTTTCATATCGTGCGTTGTTTGGCTCAAAATGTTAGTTTTCGTTTTTTTTTTGGATTTTGAAAACGCTATAGCTCTGACAATTTTATTTTTATCGAAAAAAGTCATTAGATAAATTGTTCGAATTTCCATGTGCTATGAAGAGCCGTAAATAAAAATGTCAAATTTCGAAAAAAAATGGTCACAAAAATTTCAAAAATGCTCTAACTTTTTGAAATTTTGTACAAAATAGCTGGCTGACGAACTTGTCCTTTCTTTTCACATTCTTGTGAAGTGTGCCAAGGGGCAGTCCAATCAGATAATTTTTTCAAATGTTATCGTGTTTACAGACTACAACGACAACGACAACGACAACGACGACAACGACGACAACGACGACAACGACAACGACAACGACAGACAGACACCGACGTAAAAACTATTTTTTCTGACTTAGGGGGTCTCAAAACGTCGACATTTGATGGAATCCGCGAAAGTCATTTTTCACATAAAACCAATACCTTCTCATTATGATGAGAATGTAAATATAGATTGCGGATTCACTCAAGGGAGAGATGATTGCGTAATTATGTGATGATTTTAAGGTCAATATTTTGAGATCAATACACATAATTTATCAACAACGAGGTCCATATCGTCAAATAAGGTGCAGGGTCGTTACGAGAAATCACAATTTTGAATTTAATTAAATTTTTATTATAACTGTATTTTTAGATTCTCTTCCATTTTCCTTATTTTGCTTTGTTTATAAATCCCAAGCTCTAGTCACATAACGAGGTCCTCATTATTACATAAGGTGTAGGGTCGTTACGAGAAGTGCTATTCTAATTTTTTTTATTTAATTCTACTCGCGCAACGAGGTCCTAATGTTTAAATTAGGTTCAGGGTCGTTACGAGAGATTTAATTTTATTTATGTTCAAACTCACTCGCACAACGAGGTCCTAATGTTTAAATTAGGTTCGAGGTCGTTACGAGGAGCTACATAATTTAAGTTCTATTTAAATTAAAATAAATTCCCAATCAACATTCAAAATGCAAGCATGCACGACAAGGTCCTTATAAACATATAAGGTTCAGAGTCGTTACAAACATTACATATAATTAAAATTCTTTATAAATCCCCAAAAACTCACACTTATTATTCAAATTCAAAAGCAATGAATTAGAATAATTTATAAAGCACAAGAAGGAAAGTCTCAGATATTTAACTTCCTTCGAATCAAGGGCAAGAGTCTCCAATGTTTCCTGTCTCCAATGACAGGTAGGCAAAGCTAAGTGAAGCTTCTGCCTCGAAGAGGGTCGAGTAAGAAGTCCATTGGTACCGATACCGGGATCGATATTTACAAGGTGCATTTGTCCCACGCTACCCCTACTTATCAGCTGATGGCGCGCGCAATCGATCATATGATCGGATGATTTCTTGAATCCTCCCCTCGTTACACCTGCTTATCCACTTATGAGTCAGAGGCGTACCAATACAAATATTCGCCCGTGACTTTAGAATTTCATTATAATTAAGAACATAGAACGTACCGTCTCAAAATTAAAGAAGTGCTGTTAATCAATTATTTTAAGTTTGTATGCGTGCATGGGAGATCTTGAATCAACTTCGGAATTTGATACATGTAAACTTTGCTTTTCAAAGTTGTTAATTATAATATATTGCTGTGACAGTATGTTTTTTAATATATAATGGGGGTAGTGTGGTAACAAATAATATCCATTGGTTGCTTTTTAAACACCGGTCTTGGTTTTAAGGTGGACACAGATGACTTGAGGTATTTCGAGTTTATAAAATAAATTATTTTTAATAGTGTTTTTTTTATATATAAAATGTCCTTTAAAGATTTAATTAAAATATTTATGGAATGCATATATTTATAATATGATCGTGCTAAACCAAATAAAATTCATACAGTGCGTCCGATTCTCATTTTTTCTCAAGTGAATAAGTGCATCGAATTCTAAAGAGACTCACGTTTGGAGCTTTTGTCTTCTCCATTCCTTGAAATATAAGATTGCCACTCAGAGTATGGCAAAAGTAGGCAAATCTTATGTTACCTCAAATCGAAACATGTGAACTCACAAAACACAAATAACGTTCTTATTGATTCATTGTGTTGTTATAAACGAATTGGCAAATAATGTTATGATCGGTAAAATATTATTTCCGCTATAATTTCTTCGTATTAATGTAAGAATAAAATTCATTCACCACAATAATTAAGAATCAACAATAATTATTGTTATAAACAGCTTTTGTGGAAAAATGTTATCTTTTTAAGATCTTTTTCCAATTTTTAATTTCCTCTAATCGCTGTAATGACTACGGATATCCCTATAAAATATATCTTTAGAAATATATTTGATAAAATATAACCATTGGAATTTTTATAAAGAATTAGGTTACACAAATTCTAAATTCTGGCTATTCCACATATGAACAACACAGAAGAAATTAAGAATTAACAATAATTATTGTTATAAAAAGCTTTTATGGCAGAATGTTATATTTTAAAGGTTTTTTCAATTTTCAATTTCCTCCAATCGCCGTAATGACTACGGATATCCCTACAAATATATATTTGAAAATATTTGGTAAAACATAACAATTAAAATTTTTATAAAGAATCAGGATAAACAAATTCAAAATTCTGGCTGTTTCACATAGAAATAACACCAAAAAAAAACTGAGGGTACAAAACGTTGCAGGTAATCGTTGACGCAGGGCAAAAGTCAACTGACGACACGAAACTGAGCTAAACTTTCCGTGGTGACATGCCTGCAACGTACTGTTCCTCGAGGAGTCCGCCGGAGATATCTGCGATTCACCACGAAATGTTTACCTCAGTTTGATTCAACTACCTCGCGCTTACCCTGCTTGACCGATTTCCTGCAACATATCGTACTCTCAGTTTTTTTTCCGTAAAACCGGGGTTCAAATAAAAAAATCTTGCGAAGGAAAAATAAATGAATGAAAATTAATAATTTTATAATAAATAACTCTGATAAATCCTCTAAAAGACTATTTATTTTGTTATTATTAATATTTGTGACTAATTAGACGCTCAACTTAGGCTCAAGCCATTCTAATCAAAAGAACTGAATGAATAAAACAATTTTCTTGTACGTTAAGATGCCAAAATTTCCAAATATTCTCATCTAATTCGTTTCGATAAATTGTTATATTTTATTAAATATTATCAATCATATGTTATTTTTAGGAATATTTGCAGCAATACAGACGATTAAGTGAAATGGATCAAAAAGCAATTTATGTATATTCAGTGAGTCCCGAATCGAAAATGCTATCCAAAAATCGAATATTTTAATTTTACGCCAAACGACGATAGATACGTGAAAAAAGCTTTTGATATAAGTGTAGTTTTTGAAAATATATACAATTTTTCTGTTCATCATTTTTTATAGGATTCGTCTTTTTGTTTTTATGCGTGGAAAATTAATAAGTCGAACATTTCAATTGAAGGCAAAACGATGATAGTTACGTAAAAATGCTTGGAAGAAGAATTTTAGCTTTTTAAAAGACGTATCATCATTTTTCCCTCCAGCATTTTCCGATAGTAGTTGATATTTTTATTTTATTTATCAGAAATACTATGGAAATCCACCAAAATTAAGAACTTTATTCAAATTACGAGAAAGTTCAAAACATTTGTTTTAAACATTTTTTGATAGGACTTGACATTTCGGTTTTATTTATGGAAAATAATATGCCAAAAATAAAAAATTAAAGCTTTAAGCCAACAACGCGAAATATAGGCAAAGTTTCTGCAGGTATTTCAGCTTTAAAAAATTCTAAACAATTTCTTCAAACCATTTTTGGAAGAACTCGTCGTTTTTAATTTATTTATCGAAATTATTGATTTGCAAATGTCGAAAATTACTATATTGCGCCAAAAGGCGTGAGATACGTGAAAATGCTAAAAGACTTGTAGGAGTTTTTGTTTCATCCATCAAACATAAAAAATTCCTATTTCTAGCATAACAAAGTGAGACAGCATTATCCAGTGGTGAGAAAGCGAAAAAAGTCTGAAAAAGGACACAATAATGATAATTTATTTTTTAGCGAAGTGCTCCAATTTCTATATTGGTTTCAGATCTCATGCAAAATTTAAAAAAACATATTACAGTGCATGTTGTATATTCTAATTAAAAATTAAGAACTTATTTCTGATTACATTGCCCCTAGCGGGCTGCGTGAACTGAATGTTTACACAATTACATGACTGTAAAGTGATCGCATAGTTTTCGTTCCGTTCTCTGGGCCCGTTAGAGCATATTTTCATCCTTTATCACATTTATAGTTGAAAAGATCTCAGCAACAATATACTCTTATTTTTTATTTTGTAGTGCACATTTTGGGCACATATCACGCCGGACAGTTTTATAATTTTTTTTTGTTCCTCACCATTGGATATACATACAAATATTTTTTCAACACTTTTGCTACTGGAATTTATACATTTAGGCCTAAAATACCAGTCTTAGCATTTACTTATTTCCATTGCTTTAAGGAAAAACACAAACCGTCAGCTTGTTTAGAAAATATTGAAAGCATGTGACATTACAACTAGGTCGGGGCATGGCGCGATAGGAATATTCGTAAAATGTCAAGTTTTTTCTTATTGTTTGTTTAAATAATAAATTTCACAGAGTGAAATTTAAAAATCTGGCCTGAGTTCGTCATGCTGGATTTATTCCTGAGTATTTCTAAAAAAAAGCATAAAATCGGGCAAGAATTTTAGGCTGTAATTTCCTGTAACAGGAGAGACAAAACAGTTTTGACGAAAATCAAGCTGACATCATTTTACAAATATAATGTTGAGAAACGTCTTTGACTCCAAATCGGGCGATTATTTTCGCCGAGAAGTAAATCTTCAAAGCCAGATGTCAGGACTTTTTTCCCCGACTTTAGTTAAGGATGGCTGGTTACCGAACTGTTTCTTTCAGGGGGTCTCGTAACGTGCCCACAACTTTAAGTGCATAATATATCTAATACGTCTTAGATTTTTAGCAAGACTGGAATTTTCATATTCTTTATATGCTAAAATTTCAGTATGATGGCTCACAGTACATGAGGCTCTGCAATGGAGAAATTTTACAACCTGCGGATATTCAGAAGCAATTGAAATGCCGATATGTCGATCGTGGTATTCCTTTTCTAAAAATAGCACCCTTTAAAGAAGAAGAAGTCCTACTGGATCCTAGAATTATTTTATACCACGACGTAATTTATGAAGAGGAGATAGAGTTTCTCAAAAGATTTTCAAAGTCCAGGGTTAGTCGACCTTTCGCATTTTTCCTTAATTCTTATTTATTAACAAAATGGATTCAGATGAAATGTATCTAGTGTAGCATTTCTAAGGTTTGAAAGTTATCAAACTACAATACTTTTAGATTTCTAACATACATTATAAGAAGGACATTCTGTTTTATGCAGTTAAAAGGTGCGCGAGTGATAGCTCTGGAGGATGAAAATGCTAAATATGAAGCTAATCAAGAAAGAATTGCTCAGTCTGCCTGGTTGAAAGATGACGAACATGAGCACGTGACGCTTCTGAGTCGTCGAGTGGAGCATATGACAAGTTTGACGGTCGACACAGCCGAGCATCTGCAAATTGCTTATTACGAAATCGGAGGCCTTTATCTACCACACCATGATTACGTACCAGTAAGTAAACTATGGAGAAACTAATCTAGGAAAAGCTAGTAGTGTTTCATACAATAATAACTTCATAACTTTCCAGAGAGAGAGCCTCGACAAAGTCGCATATTTGAAAGAAAGGGGAATTGCAAATCGTATAGCCACGGTTCTGTTTTATGTAAGTTTATACATCCTGTAGGAGGAAGTCAAAGAAATTCTTTCTTTTAAATGAGCCGCTAATAATAAAAAGTAGAAATATCTCGTAGGTGAGTAAAACGCAGCTATAGAAAAGTGCTCAAAAAAATTGGATATAATTTCACGTCTGCAAAAGCAGTAATAGAACATTGGAAGTAAAAAGTGAACAACGTTACTTGGGCCTTAAGAAACAGGAATAGAAAAACTCGGCAGTAAAAAGTTGACGCGTGCGTGTATTACTATTGTGTCCACTTTTCACTGCCGAGTTTTTCTATTCCTGTTTCTTACTGCCCAAGTACCGTTGTCAACTTTTTACTGCCAATTTTCTATTACTATTTATTAAAACCCAATTGAAAAAGTCTGTGTCACTGAGGTCAGAGATATAATTAAGAACTTGAAAAACGGTAAGGCTGCTGGTATAGACAGTATTAGCGCTGAAATGCTTAAATACGGTGGCGAGTACATACCTCACAGGTTGTGCGAATTGATAAATTTATGTTTCGAGACAGGAGAAGTCCCAGACGATTGGAGAAAGGCGATTATTGTACCAATATATAAAAGAAAGGGAGATAAAAGCAACTGCAGTAATTACAGAGGTATCCGCCTACTAAGTACCGTAAGTAAAATATACTCAAAAATACTTATTCGTAGGGTAATGGAAATTACAGAAGAGAAGATATGGGAAGTCCAAAGTGGATTTATGCCAGGAAGATCATGTACAGATCAGATATTTAGCCTAAGACAGATCACAGAAAAAAGCTTGAGAGTAGGAAAGAAAGCTTTCTGTGCATTTATTGACCTAGACAAAGCATTCGACACGGTAAATAGAAGTAAACTTTGGGAAGTCCTTAAAGAGTATGAAGTGAATGGAGGGCTCCTACAAGCAATGAAAACAATATATACAGGAAGTAAAGCGAGTGTAAGGGTAAATGGGAAACTGAGTGACTGGTTCGATATTATGCAAGGTGTGAAGCAAGGATGCGTTATGTCCTCGTGGCTATTTATCATATTCATGGATAAGTGTCTAAGAACTGCCCTCTTCGACAAAGATGGTGTAGATCTCGAAACCGTCAAGGTACGTGGGTTAGCTTTCGCAGATGACAAAATTGTTATGGCAGAATCAGTCGAGGACTTGCAAAGAATGTTGAATAAACTTAATACAAGCATGAAGAACATGGGCCTCAAAATTAACGTGAATAAAACGAAAATCATGGTGTTTGAGGGTAAAAGTGAGAAAACAATATGCAACATTGTCCTAAGTGATGAGAGATTAGAACAAGTTGACAAGTACGTATATCTAGGTAGCCTATTCACTAGTGACGGAAAAGTAGAGGGGAAGTTAGATAGCCGCATAAATAAGGGTAAGCAGGTTATCGGTAGAGCAGGGTCCATCCTCACAAATAAAAACATATCAAAAAAAGCTAAAATGGCCATACATAATTCCATATTCGTACCAACTGTACTATACGGTAGCGAGACATGGACCTGTCAAGAAAAGGATAGGAGTAAAATCAACGCGATCGGCACGAAACCTCTGCGCATAATATGCGGAAAAACACTGTTGGACAAAGTCCGAAACGAGACAATCCTCAAAGAATGTGGTACAGGAGAGACACTAGTTGACATACGGCAAAGAAATCAGTTAAGATGGTTCGGAAATTTTGAAAGAATGAAAGATGAACGACTGACGAAGGGAGTATATAAAGGTAAAGTAAATGGCAGCATGCCTAGAGGTAGACCGCCGAAAGAATGGTTAGAATCTGTAAATGAGACATTAATCCGAAGAGACATAAGAAGTCATAGGAACACAAGAGCTTGCATGAGGAAATGCATGGACGTGAAGGAAGCTAGAGTAGTATACCAGGACAGAAAAATGTGGCGACAAATAGTTTATAAACAGAGTGACAATAGAGTGAATGATGCCTGAAACAAAGACCTTGGATACTAATGGGCCCAAGTGGGGAACCATACATAACATATTTATGAGGCTCCTCACTTGGGGTGATCGCTAGAGAGATTGATCAGCAACCTGGGTCGGAGCAGTGTTGCGGAGTGAACGTGTCATTTGAATAAATAACACGAAAACTCCAGATCATTCTAAAACATCTATACCTAACACCTATATACCTATCTACCTTATACCATATAACGACCTACTTTACACCTATATACCTATCCCACTACTTTACAACCGAGCAAGTCACGCCTACCCCGAAAGGGAAATAGCTTAATGGTATACAGACGTGAAATTATTATATATTTTTTAGGCACTTTCCTATGGCTGCGTTTTACTTACCTACGAGATATTTTTTTTCAATGCTTCAACAGATCACACAACAAACACATATCAGCACAAAAATTCCGGTTATTTAATTTCAAATTCAGGCCGTCAATCTTTCCTGACTGAAGAATCTATCATTTGAAATACAAAGAAGAATCCTCAAATAAACGTAACTAATGAAAAACTATCCTGAATTTGAAAGCATTCAACACTGAATAATTTCATGTGCAAAATTTAATATTACAAATTCAAAGGTCTCAAAGTTGAATTATCTGCAAAAGAAAAGCACTTCAAATTGTACAGTTCCACAGTGGCCCTGAATAAACATTTTGGACAAATTTTGGAGTCCGAGTTTTGTCCAAAGCCATCTAAATACGATACAAATTGTCTGGAATTTATAGGTTTCAATCCGGAATCTGCGTTAGGAGAAAAATATACGAATTGGAAAAAAGTCCAGATGAGTCTGAAATTCACCCCTAAAAATGAAAGTACAAATACAGACTGGCCTCTGGGCCGGGAAATGACCAAGCATTTCCAGAAATCCGCAAAAACTGAGAAATAATAGCGAATTTATTTTTCGATTGGGAATACTTGATATTTTGAGTGGGAAAATTGTTCCATCAATCATAAGTTCAAAATTAAATACTGTATAGTTTGAGAAGAATTCATAATTAATATTTTATATTGCCCAATATTTGACTTAGAATAAACAATTTCAATGAAGTACACTCCACGCTCCCTTATACGACGAGCTCGGGACCAAAAACATTCCCTTATACGACGGCGCAAGGGGAACCCGTCTAACCCCTTCCACCAACAAGCTCACGGGGTCGTGCGCATACGCGTGAATCCTGTGTCAGTTAGAGCTGGCTCCATAGCTCCATGAATATAGCTTTGTTTGCGAATGTAAACATTGCCAGATTGTCAAATTTTGTAGAATTTTAGGTTAATGACATTTTTAAGATAACCCCTTATAAAAATTCATAATAAAAGTGATCCACTTTAAATCTCATAACTAGGTAATCCTGAAAGCACTATACGAAAATATTGTATTCATATTTACGCGCGAGACTATTTGCTTCCCGCGCGAACTTTGAGCGGAGGAGTGGGGATGAAGCAGAACGAATTTCTTGTCGTATAGGGGAGCGGCAACTGGTCGTATAATAGAGCGGTCGTATAAGGGAATGTCGTATAAGGGAGCGCGGAGTGTATTCAAAATTAAACGATTTCAGACTGAACTCAGCACTAAAATGTTATGTTTTAAAATAACCGAATTCTTTCTTATAGTAAAAATTTCAAGAGTGTGAACGCTTCAATTCTGAACGCTGTACAATTTCAAAACGTTAATTTTTGAAATGGGTTCGACGATTCACAACCAACGAATTTTTCGATGTTAAATTACCTACTCCTTACATTGGTGAAAAAAATTTGTTTAAAATACTTCATTTCGAAGAAATTGGAAAACAAATTCTTGATATATTTATTACTGCAATGACCTTGAGTTTTTGCGCCACTTCTTCTGATCAGTGAAGAAATTCGAAAGTTAATTTGTATGGCCTTATTGGCTGACTTCCGAATCTCAAATTAAAAAAGTCGAAACAGTTGAAAATTTTATTAGCGCGGCGCTTTTCCCAAGCAGAGATTGTATTTGCACGGAGAAAATGTGTTCATTAAAATGTACTCCATTAGTTAGGTAAATGGAGGACATTACTGCATTTAGATAAAGTTTACAATTATTTTAGGATTTAATACAAAACAGAACTATAAATAATACAAAAGAGTTATGTAAAATCTCAAGTCCAAAAGTGAAAATTCTGATATGCAATAATTGATATAAGGGTTGTATTATTTGAATACCAGTATATTATAAAATAACGCGAAGTATTGTAAATTTTTATCAAATGAATGATATAAAGTTCACTTTTGTGTGATATTAAAGATTCACTTAGAAGAAAGTATGGATTGCAGAATTTTGAAAGAGATTTTCACTTTCATTAGGAGAGGAATTACACAACAGTGAGGTAAAATGAGAGTCGCTAGGGACGTCAACATTCTCAGGGCTGAAGTTTAAAGCCAATTCCCCCGTAGACACTTTAACATTTTTAAGTTTCGGTTTATATTGTAGAATTTGAGTAAATATTCAAATATATAGACTATCCTGTTCTCTCAGTAGATAATACTCATTAGGTCACTAAATAAAAGTAGAATGTATTTAAAAATTGACGTATAAAGATGCGGGTGATGAAAAAACATCGAACGACACTGGACAACTGACTTCGAACTTCGAGGCGGGAGATCCCCGAAGACTAATGTTTAAAAACAAGGTTGAATTTCTAACAAAATAAGTGAATTTTCAACTTTAAAAGATCAATTTTCTAGTAAAAATGAAGTAGCTACCTTTTTCGTTGTAAACATTATTTTTTACAACAACAAAAAAAGATATTTTCAATAAAATTTGTTCAAATTTCAACAAAGGAAATGAAGTTGCAACTAAAAGAGTTTATCTTCAAACAAAAACAAACAAAAAACAACATTTCACCAATCAGGTAAATTTCCAACCAAAAAGATGAATTTTCGATGAAAAAAAGACAAATTTTCAACTAAAAAATACATTTTAAACAAAGGATAGAATAGTTTAATTTTCAGAAAGAGAAATAAATTTGGGAAAAAATAAAATGAATTTTCAACAGAATAGTTAAATTTTCAACCGAAAAGACGTAATGGCTATCAAAAAATCGAAAAATTGAGTATATTTAAATTTTTAGTTGGAAAAATTAATTTTTAAAATTTTATCTAAAAAAGTCAATTTTCAATATAAAAAATAATTTTCTACTGTAGAAATGAAAATTTCAAAGAAGAAGATTAATTTTCTACCAAAAAAGAATAATTTTTAAGAAAATATATGAATTTTCCATCAACATTTTTCATTTTTAATGGAATTTTCAACCCAATAGTTGCCTCTTGAACCAAAAAGGTTGAAAATTACCAGAAAAAAAAAATAAATTTTCAACTAAATGGATGAATTTGCAATTAAAAACATACATTTTTAACAAAGTATAGAATAGTTCAATTTTTAGTTAGAGAAATAAGTTTTTAAGGAAATAAAATGAATTTTCAACTGAACACATGAATTTTTTTACCAAAAAGATTAAATTTGAATGTAAAAGAATCTCGATAAGAAATTTAGTTAAATTTTTTGTTTAAAAAATTAATTTTCAATAAGAAACAAATTTTTTCCACCAAAGAAATTAAATAAAATACATGAATTTTAACTAAAAAGGTTAAATTTCTACAAAAAAAGATAAACTTTCAACAAAATAGATAAATCTTTAACTGAAAAAGTTAAATATTAAAAAAAAAATATATTAGTTAAATTTTCAGACAGAGAAATAAGTTTTTGAGCAAATAACTTCAATTTTCGTAGAAGTATTTAAATTTTCAAGAAAATAAATAAATTCTCCACCAAAAAGATCAAATTTCTATAGAAAAATTTCAAAACAAAATCGAGTTGACTTTTTAGTTGAAAAAAAATTAATATCAATAAAAAAAACTAATTTTCCATCTAAAGAAAGAATTGTAAGTAAGTGGAAAAAGTTGTCATTCATATTGAATTCACTGGAGGAATTTCCTCGCTATAATAAGGAAACTTCTGTAAATCATGTACAACGTTCTCAAATAATATAAGATTTTCTGTAAAATGTATTAAAAAGTGTTGGAAAATGAACCGAGTTCTTTTTCTAAAGTAAGGGTAATTAGTGCGCGCATAGCACGCATAATGTTCTATTATTTTTAAAAAGCAGACCATGCAAAAGTTTAAAGTATTGAAAATTAAATAATTTAAAGTTTCAAGGTTAGAAAATTTCAAATAAAAAATTATTCAATGTTCTCATTTACTTCCTAAAAATTTATAAGCCCGCTGATTAATAAAATGTTACAATAACAAATTTCGATGAAACGGGAACCAGATATTTTTTTTACGGCCCTGACGTACTTGTACTTTAACTTTATAGCCGTGATTTTTTTCTCCAAATTCTAACTGTTAAGTTAGCCATGAGGTTTAGTTATTAGCCATAGAACGCGTTAACCGTAGCTTAGGTGGTTCGAAACCCGTCACAGCGTTTGCGATTTTTAATAGCGTTAATATCGTTAGAAGCGTGCGACTATATCGTATGTAATGTATCGTAATTTAATGTAATTGTTTAAGTTAATTGTGTATATGTACCAGCAATATACTTATGAATTGTATGATATGTATAAGCATGTGCTTCTTAGTAGTGGATGACCTTCCACAGAATCAGTTTGTAGCAAGAATGTTTTTTTTTTGCTGGCGCACGAAATTTTACATGACTGGGATGTAGAATTCACATATTTAGAGAGGTAGACTTTATTTTCTAGGATTGAAACTGTACCTAACAGTTCGACTCATTTTACCTAACTGGTAGGTAATCGACATCTCATTTTACCCAACTATCAGGTAATCTCTAATATCTTGTTGTATTATTTCTTACTGAATCGCGAATTAAATTTTAATGAATTTATATTAATAATTCATATTTTCACATCAAATATTACCCTATTTCATATTACATGACTGAAAGTGAAATTTTAATATAATGCCGTAATGTCCTCCGTTTACCGAACTAAGTTATGCAAAATTTAACACACAAATTTTCTCCGTGTGCGTATTGGATACTTTGCAGATTTTAGAGTGAGATACACAAATAGAGACTTCAGAAAATTCGTTCCTTTATAGTCAAAAACAGATCAAATTTTTGTTTGCAACCACCCCTTTGCTCAATTGAATTAATGCACCTTAAAAATGTTTAGCTTTCAAAACTTCAAATGGATGTTTAGAGTAAAGATCGCAGACATATAGCCAGGTGAACTCCTAACATTTTTACGATTTCGGCAATCGCGTGTGCTATATTTTTTCATTGAGAACAAAATAATACCCTAAGATTTTCTGTCACCCTTTTTCACAAACCCGCAAATTTGATAATATTTTTATGATTCTGAAGCCAAAAAATACACAATTTATATTCTTTGAAGATGTTCATTATAAAAAACTGTGAAAGAAATTTACTTTTTAGCTCAATGACGTCTCGAAAGGAGGTGGTACAGTTTTCCCTGACTTAAATTTGACCGTATGGCCTAAGAAAGGTAGCGCAGTATTCTGGTACAATCTTAAAAGAAATGGAGAAGAAGATACTCTTACTTTACATGGAGCATGTCCAGTAATTTCTGGAACAAAATGGAGTAAGTTTCTTATATAAAATATTACGTGACCAACTATTAAATGTTATCACATTCATCGGCCTCATACTTAGAAAAATGAATATATTTTTTTCTGAAATATTGGGAAATGGTTGAAAATATATGAGGGCATGTCTGTCTGGCCCACTTGAGTTTTTATATTGTGTAAATAATGTAATTTTTAAAATTTTATTTCAGCTAGCGCCCTAAATCCCTGTTCTCAGTTATATTCCAAATAAACGATAATTATAATTGCACTATTTAAACCAAATAAAAACTCAAATTGGCGAGACAGACATGCCCTTATATACTTTTAACCATTTCCTAATCTTTCACCGCAATACTTATATTTTTAATGTTAAAAAATCGCCGAATATAAACCATGTAATTGTTCACATGACACTATGTTACATGCCCTTAAGTCAGATTGCAATTTAAAAAAAAATTGTTTTTGATCAATAAAGTTGTAAATCATGAAAGTCGTATAATAAACTCAAAGTTTTCTTATAATATGCGTCTTTCCGCGAATAAAAGGCCCTAAACGGAGCAGAGGGAAATTTTACAGGAAGCGCGATGGAAGGAGACTAACACGCATTGAAATATCCAGATCACGCCTATCTTTGCAGCTTAATGATAATTCGAATTTTGCAGTTAAAAATAGTTATTTCTCATACAAAAGCGTAATTCAGTTGATCGCAACGACGAGTCGGATAATAGTACACGAGTAAAATGATTGCAAAAGCGAAGACGAGTGTTTCAAAATGCAGGCAAGTGCTGCAGTCACACTAGTGATAAATACATGAGTATTCGAACGCGTATCACATAATATTTTTTTTAACGCCTAACCGAAAAAGCTTGACGTTGAAGACTGCTCCGAAATAGTGACAGCAGCGACTGGCGTTACTCTAATGGCTCCTCGCCCCCAGCCCCTTTGACCATACTACCGGGCGCGTCCCCGGGTTGCACAATGGGGGGGCTCTTTACCGAGCGTTTCTGCTTAAATAACTCAATAATGGTTACACAACTCAATAAGCAGTCGCGGATAATAGTCCAGGTGTGGTACCGAAGGAAAAATTCCTATTTCAAGGCGTTACCCAGCTGAAAATTCCTGTACAGGAACCTGTGCAGAAACCTTAGAGGTTGCTTTGGAGGTTACTGCTCAAGTTCCTATACAGTAACGTACGCAGGTTCCTGGTACACCAGTTCCTGCCGCGGATCCTGCGAGGGAACTTGCGTATGTTCCTGTAGAAGAACCTGGGTATTCAAATGCCTGTACAGGTACCTGCATTATCTTGGACGTTTCTGCAAGAAATTCCCTAGGAAGGATCCTGTACATCTCCTGTGCAAGTAGGACACATTCGCATATACAGTCAAACCTCGTTTATCGGGACACTCATTTATCGTGAACTTCACTTATCGGGATCTTGCAACCTCGTTTATCGGGACATCTTGTTCTCCTTCCAACCACCGCTCCTTATACATTAGCACTTGAAGTGGGGTAAGGTGAGAGCATGGTGGGAGTAGCGGGAATTTAAAATTCTTTTTGATCATTTGCGATCAAACCTGACATAACCCGTAAATAACAACACAGCAAGGTGTCATGGCAACCCGTCTCGAGGCTGGGGGTAGTAGTGGGAGACCCCTCAGAATCCCGATAAACGAGGTGTTTACATTGTGAGGGCGTCCCGATAAACGAGGTTTGACTGTAGTATCTACGAAGGATCCTGTACAGGTTCCTGAGCAGGCGAGACATTCGCGAAAATATCTCTGAAGGATCCTGTGCTATTTCTGTCCCACATGAATATTTCTGTACAAGAACCTGCAAAGCATCCTGATGTAGTTTTTCTGAAGCATGCTGATACTAAGGAACCTTTAAAGGGTCCTTCGCAGGTTCCCTTGCTGCTGCGTGCAGTGCATAATCGTGTACAGGATCCTGCGGAGGATTCTCTTCTGGTTCCTGTGTCGTTCATCCCAATTTTTCCGCGTTTCCTTGTATGTATACCATTAAACCATATCCCTTTCGGGGTACGCGTGACACTACCCGATTCGGGTAGTGTTTCTAGATGGATAGTTTCTTGTAGTAAATAACTGCAAGTATGGGCTCACCACACCCATGACGAGCCAACAGGACGCAGTATGGTATTCCCCAACGGTCACCCATCCAAGTACTAACCGCGCCCAACACTGCTTAACTTCAGTGATCTAACGAGAACTGGTTTCTTCAGCGTGGTATGGCCGTTGGCCATTCCTTAATTTTTAAAAAAGGACCACACCATGCAGTAGTTTGCATGTCCTCACAAAAACCGTTGTATCATTAGAAAAAAAATATATATGCATATATATAACCACGCCCTGCTACCATTCGGTTTCGGTTTCGATTCCTTTGGAATAGAACCGAAGGGCCTATGACAAAGCCACCGAACGCGTCCTGGGGTTGCGGATAGAGGGTCCCTGTACCAAGGGTTTCTGCTGAATATGGTTACAATAATTAATAAGCAGTCGCGGACAATTGTCCAGGGATGGTCCCGAAGGAATAACCCCTAAGCGAAGGCGTAAGAACCGTGCCGAAAGCTGAATGGCACCTGGGTGAGGTGCCTTTAACGGTTACCCTGGGATACCGGGCGACGTCTTAGAGTATCAGCCTTATCCTTGCACGCGGGGCTCTACAAGGATGGACGAACCCTTTCCCTAGCTGCTCGTGGGAACAACAATGAAACCACCAAAACATCAAAATGTTGTAGATGTGGTTCAAAACGATTGAACGCGCAGAGCACCCGACAATGGGTCGGCAAACAATGTCAATCATCCTAGAGTTCGGGGTACTGAAAATAATTTAGATGGAAACATGACCGCGAACCGGCGTAACGCCCACATTGAGTGGACGGATCAGCTCAAGAATGACGTACTAGACTGGTACGATGCCAGCATTATCCCTGTTCGCGGAAGCTTTATGGCACGTATGCACCCTCTGTGGTGCCAGAAACACCCAGAGCTTCAGCACGTTTTGCATGAGTCTTTGCGAAATCAAGCCGACTAACTCCGGAAAAATGGATATGTATGCGGAGCACTTCCCCAACCGCTGCTTGATCAAGCTGCATACGAAGATGAAGCGACATTAAGATCAACCGCAGAAAACAGGCACCTTCTGAAAGATGATTGCAATTTCAGTACAAGGAGGAACATCAACAGGTAAGTTCCTCTTAAGTCCCAAGATCTGGCTGAAATGGATGCCTCCCTTCGTGGAGAGATCTCGTAAGAGTCCGACCTCTGGACCATCAATTGCTCAGTTCATGGTGCTGCGAGAACTTCGGCTGATTCAAGTCGAAGGCTGAAATCGACAATGGATCAAAAGACCAAAAGACGCTTGCATCAACTGAACAAGAACATTGTATGGGCAAGAAAGAATGCGTCCCGTGTTCAATGTGTGGTTGACTACATAACATCTGGTAGACCGTTCACGGAAAGGGTTTGAAAGTTCGCCCAATAACTGAGGATCTTGAATCACACACTAAACAAGTCAAAGCTGTTAACAATCAGGCAGCATATTGTTGACGAAATACAGCTGTTATCTGACGCAAGGAGGAGAATACAGAAGAGGGAGAGATGGATCAGGGAGAATCAACAGTTTCTCGCTAACCCATCGCGCCTCTTCAGCGATCTTCCTGTATCTGTAACAAATCGACCCAAGCCCAAGGAGGTAAAGACTTTTTAGAGAGAGGATTACAAAATCCCGAAAACACTGGAGTTGAAAGAAGATACTGACAATATCATCCGCTTCAACGAGTTTTGCGACAACCTTATAAAATCTGAGGAGGAATGTCCATCAATCACTGCCAAAGAGGTGAAAAAAGCACTTAGAGGCACGAAGAACTTTTCCTCTGCTGGACCAGATTGTATCAAGAACTTTTGGTGGAAGAAGTTTACTTTTATACAACAACATTTGGCCCGCATATTCACCTCGTATTTAAAGTCGGAGACGCCCATTCCACAGTAGCTGGTGTTAGGACGCACTATACTCCTGCCGAAAAAAGGCAATTTGACCAACCCAGAGAATTACAGGCCAATAGCTTGTTTGAACACACTGTATAAGATCTTTACAGCTGTCCTAAACAACAGGATTGTTCGGTATATTGAGCCTGTATGGCGAGTGATGTACGAAGAACGTGGCTCAAAAAAAGGTGTAGCAGGCTGTCGAGAGAACCTGCTAATTGACAGGTGTGTCTGTAAGGACGCTGCAGTCCATCAGCGCGTCCTGTCAATGGCCACATCCACACACAGTGAGATTCATAGAGAGATTGATGCCTGTTTGGAAAACTAGATGTTCTAGCTCATCTAGGAATTATCGTCTGATAACGAACATCGTCACGTTCCAGAGGGGCGTCTTTCAGGGTGATACCATGAGCCCTTTGCTCTTTTGCATCAAACTTCTGCCTCTATCTTTCGCACTACGGAATTCTCCTGGATACCTCTGGGGCGACACTAATCAGCGCGAGCATAAGATCAGTCATGTATTTTATACGGATGACCTGTAGATCTATGCCTCTGGTAAAAGCAAACTCCAATCTGCTATAAATATCGTCAAGAACTACACAGGAGAGATCGGAATGGACTTTGGTTTTGACAAGTGTGCCAAAATTCATCCGAAGGAAGGAAAGATTACTGGCGTTCCCAAGGACCCTGAGCTTGTAGATATGAGTGTTATTAGACATCTTAACACTGGAGAGACCTATATATACCTTGGCGTGCCTCAAAGCCGCATTCAGGATGTAACATCAGTGAAGGAGTCTCCGAAGCAGATACAAGCATCTTCTTCGACAGATTTGGTCTTCCAATCTGTCGGCGTTGAACAAGGTATATGCGACTAACATGCTTGTTCTAAGTACAGCTTACATCGTGCCGGAGCATTCTCCCCAGCCACCCTTGAACACCCAAAGATCACGTGCTACCGCCGTGTTTCCGCCTTTTCGAGAACATTGCGGTAGGCCAAGGAACGTACGCCAGTTTCCATCTCTCTTTTTCCCACGCGCGCTCCCTTCCTCCTGTCAACACTATCTCCTTCTCCCTTCTTGTCTTCTTTTCCCTCTCTGGCACACTGGCGGACCCGGGGAGCTCAAACGGCACGAACGAGCAACAATTTACAAATAAAATTGATTACTGATCCAATTGAGTAATTTCCAAAGAATTGCTTCACATTTTTTCAACTAAAAGCCACATTTATGGCCGTGGTGGGACAAAAACAAACGGCAAATTTGGCCGTCTCAAATCTAAAATAAAACAGGTTAATAAACCGATAACTAACCTCCCCCTCATCGTTTATTACGGATTACTTACTTAGAGAATATACGTTTATATGGTTATCCCTGTAAACCTATATCGATTACATCAGGATTACAAAACTAAAGCTAAGTTTCTCTTTTAGAACTATTTTATTTACGAATTACCTATGGATCTTTATTAATTTCATTTTCTCCAGAATGTTGAAACGGGTTTTCGAGTAATATTAATATAGAATTTTTATGAATAAATTCGTTAAATAAATAAAAATAGAAGGGAAAGTTCGAAGATTCGTTCTAATCAAGTTAGCCACTTCCCGCTTGCGGGAAGTTAAAGTGAAGATAATTTCAAGTTAGTTTTAGGAATTTAAGATTTTTAGCTTGGGTGTAAATATTTTCAAATTTTAAGTTAAAAATATTCATTATCTCCCTTGACAGCAGAGTACGCTCTGCCTCCTTTGGTTTCAAATCAAATGAAGACCAACAGCAATACCAACTCAAGCCTCCCGCTTTACTTTTGTCTTAACCTTCTACCGCTTCGTTCATCCAGCAGTAGTTTTCGGTTTGCATCATCGTGTTTATGCGTTGATTCTAAACTTTGAGTTCTCTCGATTGTAGTTTCCATCCATCAGTTTCGAACGTGTGGACCATCATCGACTTTCGCGAGCTAGTAACATTCCTAGTTTCTTTTGCTGTATTTAGAATTTCTCGGTTCTTCTATATTATAAATTCAGTTATTTCGGACGTGCAGTGAACTGTGATAGTGAAGTGAGTGGATTTATGAGGCAGTGGACGCGCAATCATCCGAGCCGCGCGAGACTCACATACCTGTGCGAGCCCTCAGCGCATCGGTGTAAGAATTAGCGCACACCATCCCGTCACTTTCACACGTTCGTTACACAGGCTTTAATCGGCGTACGCGCGGGCACCGGGCCGCCGAACAACGAGCGCGCCGGGACGCCGAGGAAGAGCGGCGTCGTAGGGTAGCCGACAGAAGCAGGCGCGACGCAACACCGTCGAACGACGAGTTGTAGAGGAAGAGGCTGCTCTTCGCAACGTTCCGGCATACCCGCGTCCTCGAAAACATGCGACCAGCCAGGTTGTATCTCGTATTGAAGGTACCGGCTTTCATTAGCGAGCCCAGGCACGCCTTCCTACTGGTTAAACTAACCTGGTACCCTCACGCCCAGTGAGCTTGCTGCGCTACGGGCCCCGTCATCTGCAGGGTAACCTTACGTAGCGGAGGAAGCTCGGTCGAGTCACCCATCGCCGTGACTCCCGCCCAACAACTGGTCGTTGTGTCGGAACCCGGTTCCGACACATTGCGCCGATACGACGCCGGAGGCATTCTCCCCCTCACTCTTGGGGTCACCAGAACCTCCGGTTTCTCGCCCTCACACCGAATCATCCCGGCGCAACTTACGGTTTTAGAGCCAACCCTTATTCTCCTTATCCAGCTCTCGTGAGTATTTTCGGTGTCTAAGAAAAAAAAGAGGTCGTTGCCGAGTGGACCCTCGTCAGTCCACTCCCTTCCGGGCTGGCGACCCTCGCATGGACCTCCTCACCTAGGCCTTCGGGCCACCTCACTTTCCTTACCTCTCCCTCTCATCTCGTCTATTTCCCCCGCCCCACAAAACATCAAAAAAGGTGCACTCACCGCCCACTATATTTTAATCGCCACCCACGCCACATGGATGGGTTCAGCGCTTGGCAGCGCTTCAAGAAGAGCGGGGCAGAGACGGTTTACCTCCCGCCGCCCACCAGCTAGAAGAACCTGCCGACCGATGTGTTCGGTCTCGACGCTTGGCTCGCTGGCCGCTGTAAGGGAAGGTCCGCTCCGCAGCCTCCTCGTGCCAACTAAATCCCCTCCTTGCCTTTATCCTTTTCTTCCTCACCTTTCTACCACAGAGATATACGCAACTCCCGTCATCTCCTACCTTCACCTTAATACGTCCTTGTAAACCACCATCCCCCCCCCCCCATAAATTGGCGAGGCTTATCTCACCCCCCCCTCCCCCTCATCTACAAAGGGAGTAGATAACAATATTCGTGATCGAATTCTCGGCTCCGTCCGAATACAACATCACTGCAAAGAAGAAAAAAAAAGAAGAAAGGTATCAAGACCTTAAAAGAGAGCTGCAACATCTGTACCCAAAATAGTGGGTACAAGGAATTGTCCTTGTGACAGGTCTTCTCACTGGTACGAAACTATCGCTGGTTCGTAACCTTAAAGCCATACCCGCGTGCCAATAATATGCCAAGGCACTTGAGATGGATGCAGAAAACTGTCATCCTTAGGTCGCTTCGTGTCCTCAAGACACATGAGGATTTCACCGGCTTGTCGTTGTGATTTCATCGTACCCTGTGACCGGGATGGGGGCAACTTTGCACGTAGAAACTTTGCACGTGCCCAACTGTGCACGTCGATGGCCAGACGGACAACTGTGCACGTCGTTGGTCAGACGGACAAGTGTGCACTGCCAACTGTGCACGTGCCATCTGTGCACGTGCACTGTTGTCCAAGTACCAACTGTGCACGTGCACAGTTTTCCAAGTGACAACTGTGCACGTCTAAGTTTCGACGTGCACAGTTGTCCAAGTACCATCTGTGCACGTGCAAAGTTGTCCAAATGACAACTGTGCACGTCGAAATTTAGACGTGCACAGATGGACTCCTGTGCACTTTAACGTGCACAGATGTCACTTTCCTAACTGTGCACGTGCACAGATGTCACTTGCCCAACTGTGCACGTGCAAAGATGTCCATTGTCAAACTGTGCACGTGCACAGATGTCCCTTGACCAACTGTGCACGTGCACAGATGTCCCTTGACCAACTGTGCACGTGCACAGATGTCACTTGCCCAACTGTACACGTTCATGTCCTTACGTAAGGGTTTATACGAGGGTGATTCTCTGTATCTATGTATAATAAATTTTTAACATTTAAAATTATTCAATCCTGGTGGAATGGAGCGTATTAACTTTCTTAATGTTAGCTTGAAAATATTTCAAATATATGTTGTTGTTCGACCTGAATGCCTCCAATTTTCTGAATGCCTTGCTTTCTCTGAATCCCTTTAATTCCCTGAATTCCTTGAAATCTGTGAATTCTTTGAATCTTCTGAATTCTTTGAATTTTCTGAATTCCTTGAACTCTCTGAATTACTTAAGTTCTCTGAATTCCTTGAATTCTCTGAACTCCTTGAATTCTCTGAATCCTTGAGTTCTCAGAATTCTTGAATTCTCTGAATTCCTTGAACTCTCTGAATTCCTTGAATTTTCTAAATTCCTTGAATTCTCTGAATTCCTTGTATTCTCTGAATTCTCTGAATCCTCTGAATTCTCTGAATTCTTGAATTCTCTGAATTCCTTATATTCTCTGAATCCTTGAATTGACGGAATTCTTCGAATTTTCGGATTTCTCAGAAGTCTTTGAATTTTCTGAATTCTTTGACTTCTCTGAATCCTTGAACTCTCTGAATTCCTTGAATTTTGTGAATTCTTTGGATTCTCTGAATTCTCTGAATTCCTTGAATTCTCTGAATTTCTTGAATTCTCTGAATTCCTTTAATTCTCTGAATTCCTTGGATTCTCTGGATTCCTTGAATTCGTTAAATTTGAAGAATTCTGTGAATTCCTTGAATTCGTTAAATTTGTTTAATTCTCTGAATTCCGTGAATTTGTTGAATTTGTTGAATTGTTTGAATTCTCTGAATTCCTTGAGTTCGTTGAGTTCCTTCAATTCGCTGAATGCCTCCGATCCGCTAAATGCCTTGCTTTCTCTGAATTCCTTGAATTCGTTAAATTTGTTGAATTCGTTAAATTTGTTGAATTCTCTGAATTCCTTGAATTCTCTTCATTCCTTGAATTCTATTAATTCGCTGAATTCGTCGAATTCTCTTAATTCCTTGAGTTCGCTGAATTCTTTGAATTAGCTTAATGCCTTCAATTTGCTGAATGCCTTGCTTTCTCTGAATCCCTTGAATTCTCTGAATACCTTAAATTTTCTAAATTCCTTAAATCCTTTGAATTCTTTGAATCACTTGAATTCTCGAATTCTTTCAATTCTTTGAATTCCTTGAATTTGTTGAATTTCTTAGATTCGCTAAATGCCTTCAATTTAGTGAATACCTTGAATTCTCCGAATCCCTTGAATTCTCTGAATGCAAGAAATTCTCTGAATTCTTCAAACTCCCTGAATTACTTAAATCCTCTGAATTCCCTGAATTCTCTGCATTCCCTGGATTCGTTGAATTCTCTGAATTTTCGCCTCCAATTCGCTGAATGCCTTGCTTTCTCTGAATCCCTTGAATTCTGTGAATGTTTCGAATTCTGTGAATTCTTCTAATTTTCTGAATTCTTTGAATTCTCTGAATTCCTTGAACTCTCTGAATTACTTAAGTACAACCCTTACGTAAGGACAGAAACGTGCACAGTTGGGCAAGTGACTTCTGTGCACGTGCACAGTTGGAAAAGGGACATCTGTGCACGTGCACAATTGGGAAAGTGACACCTGTGCACGTGCACAGTTGGACAAGGGACATCTGTGCACGTGCACAGTTGGACAAGGGACATCTGTGCACGTGCACAGTTGG
>CAKNXH010060945.1:139436-151573 GCA_932178445.1 Andricus quercusramuli
GAAGATGTGTTTTTTACACCTGGTGCAATGGTTCAATGTCGTGTCTATGAGGAACTTACTCCGGAGACCCTAAGGTACTGTAAAACCCAGATTTCCCCGGAGAAAGTGTGTTTTTTACACCTGGTGCAATGGTTCAATGTCGTGTCTACGAGGAACTTACTCCGGAAACCCTAAGGTACTGTAAAACCCAAACTTCCCCGGAGAAGATGTGTTTTTTACACCTGGTGCCATGGTTCAATGTCGTGTCTACGAGGTACTTACTCCGGAGACCCTAAGGTACTGTAAAACCCAGACTTCCCCGGAGAAGATGTGTTTTTTACACCTGGTGCATTGGTTCAATCTAGCGTCCTCGAGGAACTCACTCCAGGGACCCTAAAGTACTGTAAAACCCAGACTTCCCCGGAGAAGATGTGTTCTTTACACCTGGTGCAATGGTTCAATCTCGTATCCTCGAGGAACCCACAGTAGGTGCAAGGTTTTGACATAGGTAGCATAATTTTCTCGAACAAGATGTTGTTCGCATACCTGGTGCAAGGGTATGGTATGATGTCCGGAGTGTGATTTCTGCGAGCGCAGTTCATTACCGGAAGTCAAACTTAGTCAAAAATTAGTTTGTAGAAATGTTTGTAGAATTTCCGTATGGAATTTCCACATGGAATTTCCGTAGAACGGTTTCCGTAGAATTTTTTCACGTGGGTAGACTTGGCCATAAAAATGATAAGTCGAAGGAAAATCAGGTAAGCAAGTGCATGGAGGTAAGGGAGGGTCAAATGACGGTAAATTCAAATTTTTACAAGAAATTTGAGTTTGCACATGTATATTTAAAAGTGAATTTGCACATGTGTATTCAAACGCATATTTTTACATGTGTATATGAACACATAGGCGTGCACCTTTGCTAATTTAATATATCTCCTCAAATATTTGACATGCTAAGTCTCGTGCGAGCCTAAAATACCTATTCTTGAATATTTTCCGGGACTTACTCTATTCCGGAACACGTTAATCAAATCTGGGACTTTAAAAGCAACGGTACGCATGGACACTATACGGAACATCAAATCACATATCACTTTTAAGAAAATGAAAACTAGATTTCTCTTGAAGCCACTCCATGATTTGTGTTTTGATCATTTTAGTTACGAAAATTCGAAATTTTCCAGCAAATCCTACGTTTAATAGTGACGTGACAATGATTGAATTTGTTTAATTGCCGTTTTGCCCTCGCATTTTGAATTCCTATAGCAGTAGAGTTTATCTTTTAGATTGAATCACTTTTTGCGATAAAGTTATGTATTTTTAAGGACAATCCTAATAGACTTTGCAGTTTTCATGCTTTTGCAGCCTTGATACTGAATCGCGAGAATTGGAACGTAAGCAGTCTGGGCCGTCTGAACCGTTTTCAATTGGAATTAATAATATGACGTAATATACTCGCGAGAGTACTTGCGCACTGCGCCTTTCCGCCACGCTGCTGATGTTTTTCAGACAAGAGTCGCAACCGTCTCTCGACTTGCGAGATGAGAAACTGCATAGGTGTAATTATTTTTGCTGCCTGATCGGGGAATCAAAAACTGAGGACAGAAACAGTATTCCTAGGGATTAAAATTTGTAATACCGTTGAATGCAAGCCATCTTATCGGGTAGGCAGGAAGCCTGAGACGGAAGTAAAGAATGACCCACCAGATGGCGATAACACCAGCAAAATTGTAGGGACTTACTTTACCGAACCTCAAATATCGCTTAACTAATTGTTCCGTATGACAAAGAAAACAGCGAGTTTCTCCTCTTGCATCCTTCTCAACCATGCTAATCGGCACGATGTACGTTTTCCGCGTCGGCGCAAGACCAACCTCGCTTCGCAACAATCACGAATTAGAGTAGTTTGTCAATTCATGTCCACTTACGAAAAGTAATATGATCTTGAAATATCCTATGGAGCCATCCGCAAAATACGTAATACACTTGTCTGGAACTTCAATACCCACCTTCCCCCTCCGTGTGGCTTTTTCCATTGTTCTCTACATAGACAATGATACTTTGACAGACCCCTACCGCCAGCGAATTTAGCGAAAAAATTTTAGGGGAGTCAATTCGTAAGTATGCATCAGCAGTGAGGCACCCTCATGCTTCCCTGTTACCAGGATTGCCAAGTCATCTACATTGCCTTAAGTGTAAAAACCCGATTCACTTGAAACACGAGTCAGGTCATCAGTGACAAGCGCCCACTGGGTGGATGAAAGAACTGCTGCATCCCCTTGAAACTTTGGATGTCACTTTATTGCCATGTGGCGAAGTTTGTACCGATCTGCTTTTCAATGTGGAGCACATACATCTGTTAACCGGGTCACTATATCCGTTACTAAATGCCCCTTCTATGTCTAAAAACGCTGGAATTGTTACTTCACCTTTCTGCATTGTATTATTAATGCGGGAAGCAAACGCATAGAGAGCGTCTACGGTAGATAATCGATTCCTATGAAGAGGGTTTCCCGATAAGATTTCTTCTTTCAGGTACAGGTCCACTGCTTTTTCTAGTGCTTTTAGCATGAAAGAGGTCAAGGTATTCTTACCCATCTCTGAAATCATGATTGCCTCAACCTTCCTCTATACCATTGGGGTGTATCCCATTGCCAAGCATGCCCGAAAGATGCTGCACAATGAATCAACCAAGAACTCCAACCCTTTTTGAATTAGGGCAGGGAGAAGTGAACACTGTACCCTCATTAGGTAATCAATGATTTAATTAGTTGTCTCAGCCATTTCATTCGAAGACAATACTAATGCTTTCAGTTGACATGATGAGTTAGCTTTCAAGGTTCTCTGAAGTATAACAGTGTCAGGTATACATATTTTCGATTCCCTGACAATACCCCCTTCATGAGTCCTTGGCGGCATTTTGTATATCATTATTATATCTTGTTCCTCCAGTGTAGGAAGCCGCCTGGGTGCATCCCTGTCTGTTTTCTTAAAACGGAGAGGAGAATTATCCTCACACGCTTTCTTCATACATTTTTGTTGGATGTCGATAGAAAATTCTGTTTTTTCGATAGACTTGATTCTGCCCGGTATAGCACCCAGCAAACTGTTCAGATGCTCCCTATAAGTGTCCCAGTCAGTTGCTTTAGAGTTCCTATACCTTTGAACCTCAGGTCTATCGGCTATCAAGGAGAAACATACATGTCTATGAACCGATAGGGACGTATCCGACGACACATGCCATCCCTTGAACACTTCGCCAATACTTATCACACAAAAGGTCAAATTAATTACCTCACAACATCTAGATATCACAAAGGTAGGTGTATCACCCCCATTTGATAAAGTTAAATCAGTGTTTAAGAGTTAATCTAATAAAGACTCAGCCCTGTAGTTGGTGTCCTTACTATCCCAAGCCGAATGATATGCGTTCGCATCACATCCGATGAGCAATGGACAAAGTGCCACGGGTACGGTCACTCTGCGCCCAGAGTATAGAGGAGTTGAGTGAGACTCTCAATGAATATCCGTTCGTAGGCCACCACATCAATGTAGGGCTGTTTCTTTGTCACTAATTGTTATGCGGGCCGTAGGCCATTCCCGTCCGATTCCAAACTGGAGGTCGGTCCGGGACGGACCTGAAATCAGGGATCTAGCAAGCTTGTCTTAGCTAAATACATACTATAAATACATAGGGTAAGTGTGGGTATTACCGTTGACGCCCCGATTATTGCGGTTTCAAAGATAAATAATGATTTAGAATGTTTTTAATATATCTAATGCTTTGAAACAATTCAGAAAATTATTGTGTGATATATTTTCAATTATCGTCAATAAATCAACTGCAGTTACTATGTTTTTAACTAATTTGTTTCAATTTGAATCTCGCATGCTCGTATTTCTATATATTTTTGACCAAATCAGTATTTGGCACACGATTTGCCTTGTCGCATGTTTTACCGCGGCTTTCCAGGCGACAACAGGCGCTATATCATAATCTCAAAACTAACCTTACTTAGTCGCCCATGATAATGCCTGTCAGTGTCTCAGTGTGTCTTTCACCTAAGTGATTTTTAATCCATGTGATCAAAAATATAAAAGATAATTACAAGGTTTAAATCTCCTAAATTATTGGTAACTTCACTTGAAATAAAATAGCAGTATTACCAGCGTAGTAATTGGGTTACCACGGTAGTTGACGCGCGGTAGCTCATACAAACCCGCGGTTATATCTACATGGAACATTTTTTTTAGATGCGCATTTTTCACGTAAATCTAATTTCTTTTCACGTTCTAACGACTGAATTCTATTGATTAAATATCAAATATTGCTTCACGAATCAATGCGTGACGAATTTCCCATTCAAACACTTGTTTTTTATCTTCAAAAGTCTTTTGATTTTTTTCCCGCTGTAATACCCACACTTAACCTACATACATATTTACATTCACATTTTTAAAAGTTAAACTTCAGTATTGGAAAATTTTTGCAATGTGTGACGTTGGTATCTTCGAGCATGAAATAGAACCTTTCTAAAGCATAACATTTTAGGTCTGGATGTTAGAGCATTTTTTGGGTTTTTTCGATTTTTTATTGTCTTGGGGATTAAAAAAGACGGTGTTCCGGAAAATGTAGAGGAATGAAACTTTTTTAGAAAATTTGGACATCAAATGAAACCATTTTAAAGCATAAAATTCTAGGTCTGTAAATTATAGCATTTTTTTAATTTTCGGGGGATTTTGTATTATCTAAGCGATTGCAAACAGCGTGTTCCAGAAGGGATAGGGGAATGGAACTTTTTTTTGTATCTTTGCTAGTCAAATGGAACGATTTCAAAGCATAAAATTTTAGGTCTGATAGTTAGGGTTAAGCGAAGTAAACTTGTTTGGGTATCTTTGGACATGAAATCCAACCATCCTATACCATAAAATGTTATACGTCTTGTAGTTGGATAATTTTTTATTATTTTGGGGGGGGGGGGGTTGAAATGTGGTGTGTTTCTGAAGAGATAGGGGTGCGGTACGTTCTAGATTTGATTTTTGCACCAAATCATCTTATCAACACTAACATTTTAGGTCTAGAAATTATGTATTGTGGTTTGTTCCGGAGGTGCTAGGGGGATGCAACTTTTTTCTCAGAACTTTCAAATTTTAGACTTCTTGCAAAATTTTATTTTTCCAATATAATTCATAAAAACGCTCTTAACCGGTACCCAGCACAAAAGTATACGAAAGACTGAAAAGGACTTAGCGTAATTTGTACATAACCTTAATGTGTCAAAAATAGAATCAAAACATAGTTGGCCATTTTAATTTTTAATTTTTGGGATGACAGAACGCGTGAAGCGCCACAAAAATTTCAAGATGGCAACAGATGCGAGCGCATTTCGTAGATGCTGTATCGACGTTGCGTCGATGCTACATCGACTTATCAAATCCTATTGTGGAGAGAACTTCAAAGACTAGCCTATTCAATCGAATACGCGATATCCACTTTTGGAAAATTTTGAACCATTATTAGTTTTAGGCTCACTAAATATTAAACTTTGTTTCTAAGCAAATTGTTCCCTAAAATTAACTTGTCAAGCCAACTCCGTAGCACATATTTTAGATATATAGCCTAATTTCAATTAAATTTATGAAAATGTTCAAACTATGTTTTACCTCAAAAGTGAGCATCAGAATATATTACTCGAATTTAAATAATTCAGGAATAACTCATTTAATTCGAGATATAAAATACAATAGAATAATGTAAACTATCATCGTGTTGAATATTTTTTATGAAATTTGCATTATAATTAGTTCAATTAAAAATATTTTGTCGACGTAGTGTACTATAATTCTGAGAAAAAATTAATGTTTTGAGTCTTATATTACGTTATGTCCAAAAATAATTGTCCAAATCAGCTTAAACACATTCATAATTATATTAATGAAATTTGTGTTAACAACTTCTTGACGACTCATTATTTTTACTGTTAAACTTATTTTGACATTCAACAACATTTTATTAGTGTATAATATGTTCAACTTTGAACCTCATTTCCGTAGTTTGCCAAATGAAGGACATGGCATGGTATAACTTTAGAGTTTAGACCGACGGTATACATCAATAAGTCCCGTAGCCCAGTGATCGCCCTCTGGACTTATACAGTTGGGATAGCTATTTTGATTTTGAACGCATGCAATTTGTATTGATTTTTTCCGAAATCACCTTAACCACTTGTTAGAGTGGATTGGCAGGCAGTCAGTCTGCACTTACTCAATTCGCTTCAACGAATCAGAAAGCAAGATTCCGGCACATTCAAAAATTTTAATTGCCAATTCGCCTCGATTTTTTTTTACTAGGATGTTATCTTTACTTTGAATGAAGTATTATATTGTTACTGATCTGGGATTTCATTTACTAACCCACTTTGCCGAGCTTATGGGACTCGATTCCATTTGAATCAAATTGAAGAAATATTTATTCATGAATAATGTACCCACATGACTGTGGTAACATCGGTTGATAACTGATTATTAATATGACTGCATAAGATGATTCACCAAGTCCTATGAATAAATAAGTTTAGAGCAATGTATGTCGAAAGAGGTATGAGAAAATTTGAACTCTGCAAAGATTTATTCATTTGAAGTATATTGCTGATTGCACGTACGAAAATTGATTTTTTCTCTTATTGCCTTTTTTCGCTTAATGTCACATATCATGTTTTTTTTTAATTACAGTTGCGACTAAATGGCTGCACGAAATAGGTCAAGAATTCCGCAGGCCCTGTACTTTATTGGAGAATGAATAAATCATCTAGGAGGAAGATGATTGAAAGAATGGATAATTAGTTCTCTGGAATTACAGAAATTCTACAAAATTCGGAAGTAAAATAGAACATGAGAAATTATTTTAATTTATTCTGTAGTTGAGCATTATTTCAAAATTATAATACGAATGGTTTTTCTAACTAATACATACATGGAAAAAACACAATGTAAATTCTGCTCAAATCTGAAGATAAAGTAATGTCAAAAAAATTTTCATACAATTTGGCTTATTAAATCATTTATATTTTATATATTACATTATTATTCACGTTGTGAAGAAATATTAAATAAGATGTCACGTACTTAATATTCAGCACGTGATCAGGTCAAATTCCCATAAGCGGCTGACAAATGTAGGTAAAATCAGTGAGGTCGAACATAAATATTCAAAGTCCTCATTATAATAATAAATAAATAAGTAAATAATAAATTATAAAAATAAATAGGCTTTATGGCTTGAGCGCCAGTGGAGTTCTTCGTGGGCTTTCCGCCCGTATTAAAACTTATTATAATCACAAATTACATTTATCACAAAACTTTAGTTAGCATTCCTTTATTGGCTTCGAATACAGTAAAATATTTTAGTGAGCAGTGGAATTTATTTCATTCTTTGATCGAAATCGGGTCAGATAAATACATTTTTGTAAAGAAATGAACATCATTAATGAAAATGGAATATCATCCAAGAGAACAATCAATGAAACATTAAGTCCCTTTCATATAAACATCAGTCAAGAGAAAATCAATAAATTTCATTAAACATCATTTCAATAAATCATCAAACTTTCAATATAACATCATTCAACATCACATCAATAAACATTATTTCACCCGGTGTGCCTCGACTGACTTTAATCCAGAAGGGCTTGCATATGTCGGGGTTTTCTAAATATACTTCTGGGATGCCCCAAGATCATTTTGAGCTCAAAAAGAAAAAAATCGCTTGGGCCTTTTTTGAGAAAACTCTTTTTTTGAAGCGGTTAATCAACATATTTCAATGAAAATAAGTTAAACGTGTAATTTCACTGGCTCGAACCATTCAGATTGGCATCCAGAAAAGGGCTACGGTTCTGAACATTCTACGAGAACTGACACCCTTCAATATTTTTGAAAAATGGTGAAAAAAGTGGGAAAAAATCAGTTTTTTTTTGTAAATTGCCTTATTACAGCTCATCATATATCCCAAATACCTTAACAAAAATTAAATTGCTTGCCATTTTTTGCAAAATGAGAGAAAATCAGATGTTCTATCTCTAAAAGTTTAGGACTTATGGTCCTAAGACGTTGATTTTAAGCGAATAATTTGAATAAAAAAAATATATATATAGTTTTGGGGAAATAGCTTATTTCCTAGGCTTATCTGTTAAAAATAACCGGATCATTAATTAAAGAAAGCTTATTTTGAGTAGATCTGGAAAAAAACATTCATGTAGCTCTGATAGAACCAAAATTATCGCCTTTTGAATATGACCCTTTTGTATGAAATTTTGTTTGAATGTCACACGTGTTCCAAGAATGGAACATAAATGTCACATTGTTCTGCGGCGCTGTTGTTATAGGGATACGTAACAGTTCTGGAATTATGTAATGTAACTAATATAGAACAAAGTGATAGAACTGTCATGTTATTAGAATGGCACACGTGTTCCAGGAACGAAACATAAAGGTCACACTATTTTTTAACGTTGTTACTGCAATGATACGTAACCGTTCTGGAGTAACTCATACAGAACAGAGTGATGGAACTGTTATGTCTCTAGAATGTCACACATGTTCCAGGAACGGAACCTGACGATCACACTGTTTTGTAACGCTGTTACTGTAAGGATATGTGACAGTTCTTGAATTCTGTAATGTAACTAATATAGAACAGAGTGATAGAATAGTTATGTCATTAGAATGTCACACGTGTTCCAAGAACGTAACATAAAGGTCAGACTGTTTTGCAACGCTGTTACTGTAAGGATACGTAACAGTTCTGGAATTCCATAACGTAACTAATATAGAACAAAGTGATAGAACTGCTATGTTACTAGAATGTCACACGTGTTACAGGAATGGAACATAAAGGGCACACTGTTCTGTAACGATCTTAGTCCAGAATTGTGCCGATGGTCGGGCCAACCGAGAAAAAAATATTTTATTTTATAACATTTCATATTCAAAGGGTATAGCCGGGTGAGCAGGCAAAAAATGCTCCGAGAGGAAATAAAAAGTTGAGTCAACCGTTTGAAAGCATACAATCAAAAAAAGAAAACTTTCCCAAACTTGGGTCCTCAGGGTGCACGAGACTTTCGCCGGATCATCGTATTAAATTCGCGCAGACTGTATAACCACCCGCGATTTCGCTGGGAGCGGGTGCACTTTTTCAGATTAGCACCCGCTCCCGGCGAAATCCTGTGGTTGTCCTTATGACAAACTTTTAACTATATATATACATAACGTATATAAACATCGTAAAAGAAAAGATACAATGATTATTCGTGGTGCTCTATAATTTTTGAAATTTTTTGGAAGCTTCATTTATTCATTTGATTTAGTTTCATATTGTTCAAAAATTTAATTGTCGTCACTGTCCTTATTCGTCACAGTTACACATTTTGTTTTTGTGAATAAGCTGTTTAAAATTTCTGCCGGTCTGATATGATTCTCGACAAATATCGATCATAAGCTAAATAGAACACGACCGTCGGAAATTGTCGATACGATCAGCGAAAGTATAATACTATTATTAATCACTGCTGACTTTGAAACGTGATTACTCTTTCTCAAAAGAAGCAAGAATTTTTGTTTAAAACCCGTTAAAAAGCTTATTAAATTATGCGCCAAATAAGCCTTATTCAAAATACTTTTTTTTATATTTTAAAAAGAATATACCACGGGAGAACTAAAAAAAATGCAATAATTTCTCGAATTTTGTACCTCGACTTCAACTTGTGGCATGACCTAGGAAGGTTGTAGAAAAATCTCACATTCACACCGCACAGTGTTTGAGGGCTTGTTTTCGATTTGAGTCCATAAAACTTCAAAAATCTTCACGGGTTCTCAAGAAACAACTGAAAATGTCCAAGCATGTCTGCACCGTATCTTGAGAACCCGTGAATATTTTTGAAGTTTTATTGGCTTACATTGAAGATGAGATTTCGCAGATTACGACATATCAGTCTCAGTTTTTTCCGGCAGTATAGTACGTCACAACACGAGTTAAAGTTAAGAAACAAAATCTGAAAAATTCTCGGTGATCACCGCTTTCGCGGTCGGCAGCAGTAATTGCCGGCTGATAATTTAAGTTTAACACCTCGACATTTTAGAACGTATCTCGAGAAAGCGCTGTGATTTTTCAAGTTTGATTGGCTTGAATTAAAGATAAGACCTTAGGACCTAGGTCGTGCCACAAGTGGAATTATAGGTACAAAATTCGAGAAATGCTTGCATTTTCAAAAATTTCTCACGTGGTATATTCTCTTCAAGATATCAAAAATATCTTCATTAGTGACGAGGATTAGGTTTTCGATCAATATGAAACTGAATCAGATATATAAATGAAACTTCCAAAAAATTTCAAAAATTACAGTACCACGAAAAATCATTTTATCTTTTCTGTTACAATGTATATATGTTACAGTCAATGTCGAAAATCAGTCATTGTCGACAATTCCTAGACAATGTCGACATTGACTAGTCAATGTCTATCCCAGAAACTAAAGTTCGGACATTTCGAACATTGACCGGTCATTGTCGACAATGACTAAAGCCCAGCGGTCAATGTCACGTTGCTTCAATTCGTCAGAGCTGGGGGCATTTCGGCGAGGAAGGTGCCTAAGTCTGTGATTCATTATTGTTCATACGTGAAGGTATCCTGCAATGATACTTTGCTATATATTGTTTATACGATTTTTAGAAATAAATGTTTAAACAAATTCATGAACAAAAGCCATTTTTTCTGATTCGCAATGATTTGTTGTTCAAAATTCACAGTTATTATTTAGAATATGAGAGAGATGAATACTTAATTATGATCACTCAAAATTTCCTGCTGCTTGGAAGCATTATTTAAACAATTTTTATGAACAAATACACAGTTATCGTATGTCACAATGAATAGGCTCCATTTGTTTGCAGAATCGACCAAAAATGTCTTGCCAATGACTTATTGCTGTCATTTTTCTCAAATTTACAACAACTGGTAATTATTTGAAAAGTATTCATGAACAAATTCTCTTTTTTGACAAGATTTCACGAAAAGGAACAACTAACAGTAATTTTGTTTAAATTGGTGAAAAAATATTAATTTTTTAAACAACTCATATAAATAAATGCAAATTTTGACAATTTTTCCAAGAATAGGCTCTATTTTCTTTACGAAATCAAATAAAAATGGATTTCCCACGACTCTCCACTATGAAGCTTTGCCAACGGATTAAAAAAGTTGATGATTTAAACAATTTTTATAAAAAAATGTACTTTTTTTTATCACTTTTGCCGGAATGGCCTTATTACATTCTCATCATAATGAGAAGGTATTGTTTTTTTGTGAAAAATGAATTTCGTGGATTCCATCAAATGTCGACGTTCTGAGGCCCCCTGAGACAGAAAAAATAGTTTTCACGTCGGTGTCTGTCTGCCTGTCTGTCGTTGTTGTTGTCGTCGTCTGTATATCGGATAACTTTTGAAAGACTCATTGGATTGGATTGTGCTTTCCGAGGGGTACACAACTCCTGCAATCGGTGTACACACTTCATTGCAATCACCCTTTTGTCACCTTGCAATCACTTCAATCGCATTGCAATTTTACAGTGCAATCATGCAATCGGTGTACACCGAATTTTAAAGTTATGTACCCCTCGGTGCTTTCGCACACAGTTTTGGGGACCAAAAAGTAAGATCGAGTTCGTTAACCAGCTATTTTCGATAGAAATTCAAGAAGTAAGAGCGTTTCAAAATTTTGTAGACCATTTTTTTCAAAATTCAGGAATTCCATGGACGATTATCCATAGTACTCAGAAATTCTAACAATTTACCTCTGCGACTTTTTTCGATAATTAGGTATTGTTTTTATGTGAAAAATGACTTTCGCGGATTCCATTAAATGTCGACGTTTTAAGGCCCCCTGAGTCAGAAAAAAGTTTTTCCGTCGGTGTCTGTCTGTCGTTGTTGTTGTCGTTGTCGGTGTCTGTCTGTCGTTGTTGTTGTCGTTGTCGCTGTCGTTGTCGCTGTCGCTGTCGCTATCGCTGCCGCTGTCGCTGTCGCTGTCGCTGTCGCTGTCGCTGTCGCTGTCGCTGCCGTTGCCGTTGTCGTTGTCGTTGTCGTTGTCGTTGTCGTTGTCGTTGTCGTTG
>CAKNXH010060947.1:2486-71953 GCA_932178445.1 Andricus quercusramuli
AACAAAGAAGTGAATTAAAAAAAATAGTTTAATTTTCTACCAAATTGCTAAATTTTCAGCCGAAAATAAGAATTATCTAAAAAAAAAGTTAATTAAAATGAAAAAGTTTCATTTTTGATTGAGCAGCTAAATTTTTAATCAGAAATGATAATTTCAAGCCAAAAAGATGAATTCTCAGCCAAACATTCAAATTCTCAACCCTGAAAATAAATCTTCCACCAGGAATTAATGTTCTACCAAAGAACACGAATTTGCAACAAAATACATCAATTTTCAAAAAAATTGATGAATTTTGAGTTCAAAAGAAAAATGTCCACAAAACAATTCAATTTTGTACCAAAAATATGATTTTTTTAACAAGTAAGTAAACGATTTAAAATATAGTTTGATTATTAGCAAAAAATGTGAATTTTCAACTAATAACATTTTTTTGAATTAAATAGTTTAATATTCCACCAAATTGTTGAATTTTCCAGAAAAAAAAAATGTATCTGCATAACAGTTCAATTTCCAACCAGAAAATATAAATTTTTAGCTAAAATTATGAATCTTAAACCTAGAAAATTTTTTTTTTTTCAAATCACTTTAATTTTAAGCCGAGTAGTTGATTTTTTAATGAAAAAGATGTATTTTTCACGTAACAGGTGAATCCTCAACCAAAAAAGATTAACTTTTAACCGAACCGTTACATTTTTGAACAAAAAAGATGATTTTCCAACTAAAAGATATCAAGTTACGATATAAGTGCATGGATTTTCAGACAATAGGATTGATTTCGTACAGAGAAAATTGAATTTTCAACCAGATAAAAGAATTTCCAACTAGAAATGATCAATTTTTAATTAAAAATGTGAATTTTGAAATAAAAATGAAATAGTTACAAGTATTTTAGTTTAAAGAAATGATTTACAAAAAAAATCACCAAAAGAGTTCAATTTTCAATCGAAGAGATGATTTTTAAATTAAAATGATGAATCTTCAAACAAAAAATTTGCAAGCGGAGTTTAACATCCACCTTAAAAGATGATTTTCTGAACAATAATATAAATCCTCTGGAAATAGAAGTTCAATTTCAAACGAAGCAGATAAATCTTCGAACAAAAAAATGTGGGAGGCAGTGGGGCCACACGGCAGAAGTGAAACTTTAAGTGCACCTGGAATCATATACAGTCCACTTATACATTGAGGACGCACATGAGTGCAAAAGAGCTTGTATAATGGTGGAGTAGTGGGGATACCTCATAACAAGAGAGAGAGAGAGAGAGAGAGAGAATGCTTTGTTTACCCTTGCAATAGTGGGGATGTCGAAGACAATTCTTTGGAGAAATTGCGAATCGCTGCACAAAAGGGAGACACAATCAACAAGGAGGTTCAACTTTCAACAAAATAATTAAAATTTTTACCAAAAAAGATTACTTTTCAACAAAATAGTTGCAATTTCAACCAAATAATCGAACTTTCAATCAGATAGTGGGATTTTCAATCCAACTGCATGAACTTCGAACCAAAAATATTATAGTAGACTTTTTTTCCGTAGTTTGTTCAAATTTACCATCAGGAAACGTACTAAATGGTACCTAAGTTTGCAATGTTATTTCCACTGACCCCCCCCCCCCCCCCCTTCTGTTACCAGCCGTAGTTTTTGGCATGAATCCCTTCCCTCAAATGGATAACATAGTTTATAGACGGCCCTTAATATCTGAATAATTATTTGTACTGAGAAATCTGGATCAGGAGGAGTTGCTAATTCTGGGGATAATGTCAACTGGCTGGTGATTATCAATTGCGTTGTCAATTACATTCCGTCGTCCCAGGGCGCGCACATGCTGCCACCAATCTCCCAATTTCTCCTGCACAGCCGATCGCAACGAGTTATTTAATTACCACGATCTATCATCAAGTGTCAGCTACCAGTCTATAATGCATGATCGATCGTAGTTCGGCCTTCCGACATCGCTCCAACCCTTTGCTAGTCACTATTCTCCAATCGCTGTCAGTAATCTTCAGTATTATTGACAGTTTCTTCTCCTAGATAATTTTAGAACTTATGTGCAATGTAAGAATTTGTATGACTTTGTAACAAGTTCTTGAATTTCTTACTACTTTGGTGACTATTCTGAGCATCTGAAGTGTGTGGTACTGAGGTTGCATTGTAGGAAGAATGACTCGTGATGTTTGGTGGAATGATGAAATCGGTGTAGCTGTTAACAAGAAGAAGCAAGCGTATCTATGAAAGTTGTATATTACAGCAATGGTGAAGTCAGAGCTTGAGGAGATGAGCAAATGGAATGGGATACCGACTAAGTAAAAGTCTGTATGAGTGATTTTTTCAAAAAATTGTATAAAGGTGAAGCTATGGAGCATAGCAACTGTCACATAGAAGAAAGAAAGAAAAAAAAAATCTGGAAGAAACTCACTTTCCAAGTGACGAAATAATAATTTCCCTCTGAAATGAGAGCAATAATTAAAAAGTTGAAGAATGGTTAGGCTGCTGGTGTGACTGGTATTGCTGCTGGTGTGATTGGCACTGCTGCTGATGTGGACGGTATTACCGCTGAAAGAACAATGTCGATTCATACCAGAAAAATTATGTGCGGAGCAGATATTTATCTTGAGAGAGATCACAAAAATATGTTTGAGAGTAAACAAACAAGTTTTCTGTTCATTTGTTGATTTGGAAGAATCCATTGATAATGTGGATAGAATTAAACTTTAAAAACTTCTGAAAGTGTATGGAAAGAACGGTTAGCTTCTAAAAACAATAGAAGCAATGCAAAAAGGTGATGAAGTGAGTGCAAGGGTGATGGAAAACTGAATAATTGGTCTGATATTAGGCAGGGTGTTGGGTAACGATCCCGGAAAGGTAAAGGTGCGTGGGTTAGCGTTTACAGATGATAGGCTTTTAACGGCAGAATGAGTCAATGCTTTTCAGAAAATGTTGAGCAAACTGAGTACAAGCGTAAAGAACTTGGATATTCAGATTGACCTAAATGAAACAAAAATTATTGTATTTGAAAGAAGGGGTGAGAAAAGAGTATGCCACATTGCCTTAGACGAAGCCAGAATAGAACTAGTTAATAATTCCGTGTATCTTGGCCATTACTAGAAGTTAAAATGTGAAACGTTTTTCGTTAGATAGATTCGAAAATTCATAAAATATACAGATGAACTCGATCATCTGTTAGAATTGCAAATTCTTTAATTCCCGTTACTCAGCGATGGTGACGATGGGAAAAGCGCAAGGTCCTATAGTGGCGAGGAAAATGCCTTCCCCTGACCTATTCAAACATCGCGAGAGACGAGGATGTGTATTCAAAAATTTACATAGGTACATTCTGATTAAAGTGTCCTAGAAAGCAAATCTAATACAACGGCAGTCGACGGGGGTGGAACGCAAATCCCACGTCAGTCGTAGAAACCGTCGTCGGACTCGACGGGGTTGGTCTCCTTCTATCCTATAGAAATATCACTCGTTCTTGTACCGTGCATTTTATTATTAACCTAATTTTCCTCTCTGCTCCTGATTCCTCTTCTCAAATGCAAAAAAAGTATTTTCGTCACGTTTTATTGAATTTATCCCAGAAAATAAATTTGAAGTCGAAAATATTGTATTCTTTCAAATCTTTACCGGTAATATAAAGGTATATATTATTCTTTTAAGATCGAAATAAAATCTTCTTTCTCAGCAATGGTTTTGTGTAACAAAATCAGAAAACAAATAGCCTAATGAAGCGAGATTAGAGACGAATATATAAAAAAGCAAAATAGGAAGAGAAAAATAAAAGTCAACCAAAACCAATCTCTCAATCTTTGCTCATTCTTTCTCGTCTTGTTTATGCTACTTGACCAAACATGATTCAAAGCCAATCTAGACTTCCTTCTCAAGGATTATTTATAGGAAAACTACCGTATAAACAATAAAACATAATGTTGATTGAAATGCACTTAAAAATGAAAACCAAAATATAGATAATAATATAAAAAGTTATTAGGTCAAATGTTCGATTCTTTGTTGAAAATTGATTTTGATTGCACACAGTGCAGAATCAGCAACATATCGGACATAAAAGTCTAAATTAAAGTCAATTTTTTCAATGAAATAATTTTCTAAATCCTTTATAATGATTTCTGCTAGGATAGGAGACAGGCCTGAGCCTGGAATTCCAAATTTCTGTTTAGAATAATCCTAATCTTTAAAAGAAACTGGATATGAAACATATGTTATAGCATCAAGAAATTGATTTTTAGGATTCTTGGCATGGATTCGATGATATTTTAATATTCTCAATCAAACTCAAAAAGGCGTTGCTATTGATTAATAATGTTTTTGAAAGTGTTGTCGAATCATTATTGATTTTATTGCGTAACTTTTCTAATTTTCTAGTTTGTGAAACTATCTTCCTTGTGAAATTATATAAAATATGATGATATGCCCTGAAATATCTTGAGATATTCAGTCATAAGATCCTGGAAAATTTATTGAAATACATTATCGAAAGCCACTGAAATCCCTTAGATTGGCTGAAATCCAAAAAATTCATGAAGTTCCTTTTGAAATATTCGAAATGTTTATAAAATCTGGAAATGCTTCGAAATCCCTTGGAATCCTTTTTGATAAGCTAAAATCTTATAAATCTCATGAAATCCTTTTAAATATTTCACAATTGAAGGAAATTCTTCAAATCACATAATAACAGAAATATTTGAAATTATCTTTGAATCTTTGGAATCCTGCGAAATCCTTCAATTCTTGTCAAATTCTTTTCAATTTACAGAAATATTATAAAACTTTAGGAATTTTTCATATCTACTGAAATCCGTGAAGAATCACTTAAAATCCTCCCATGAAATTCCTTTCAAATGTTCAAAATTCTCTGAAGTCCATTAAAATAATTAAAAATACCTCTAAATATTTTTAATTACATGAAATGATTTCAAATTCTTCTGTATTTTAGGACATTTTTTTTTAAATCTGATATATTTTATTTTAATCTCTGAATATCCGCAAAATTTTTATTTTAAAACAAAAATCATTATAATTTGAATAAGAGTTAGAATCTTCTAACAATTTTGGATTATGTTAGTGTTTTCGGCTCTAGTATTCCTTATTCTTAAAAATTATGTTTAAAAAAAGATCCACATATATCAACAATAATTTCAGGTTACGTTAGCGTTATTTTTTGCCCCAAAAATTGGGTTTTTGGAACAAAAATTATTATAGTTTTAGGAAGATTCAGGATCTTGGATCAATTTTGTATTATGTGTTTTTCGTCGAAAATGGAAATTTTATTAATGAAACAAATTCAAAGAAACTTCCAAAATTTGAACAATTTTTGATTATGTGAGTGTTTACCTCCAAAAATTGGCATTCCTAAACAAAAATCATTATAATTTAAAGAGAAATCAAGATGTTTTAACAATTTTGAATTAAGTACGTGTATTTATCATTAAAAATTTTTATTTGAGAAATTATGTTTTGATAAAAATTCACATTTTTTGACAATTGTGGGTAATGCTAACGTTTTACACAAAAAATTAGTTTCTATGAAATGAAATTTTTAATAATAAAAAATTTCAAAAAAGTGCTAGAAAATCGCAGTTTTTCCGAATTTTTCAACTTATTTTCAACTCTTCAGTTATAGCGAGGAAACCGTCAATTAAATCTAACAGACAGAATTGTTTGAAGAATATATTATTATTTATAATAATGTTCAATCAGAGTGATGCTAGAAAGTTGTGAATTTTTCTTAAATTTTTGAATTTGTTTGAACTTTTTAGTTATGAGCAAATAATAAATAATAAATTTGTTCGAATGATGAATCATAAATTTTTCAAATTTTCTTTATGGATCATAGTGAATATATATTTTCTTTAAATTATTTACTGAGGGCTTTTCAATTTAAATTATTATTAATATTTATCATTTGTTCCGAACTAAAAAGTAAAAGAAATACTGAAAATTTCAGAAAAGCTCGCAAATATCTAGCATTAAAAAAGGATAAGAAGTTATAAACGATCAGAATTGTTTAAACGATTCTAATTGTTAAATTTCAATCATTATCACCCCATTCCATGGGAAAAGTTGACAAAAAGTGAAAAAAATTAGAAAAAACACCACTATCTAGTATTGATATAGAATAAGATGGTATTATTCGATTATAATATTATTATAAATGATAATGTGTAATTGAACAATTATTCCTGTTCAATTATTTTAATCATTGCCTTGATCTTACAAGAGAGTTAAAAATAGGATGAACAATTCGGTAAAAACTGCGATTTTAAAACTCAACCTTAAAAAAAATTGCTGAATAGAATAACAAATTCTTTAAACAATTCTATTAAAAATGTAATTATTAATAGAGACTAGTGTTTAATGTGGTAGAACAAATTTGTATTAAAAAGCTCAAGAAAAATCACAATTAGCGCCATAAACTTACCAAATCCAACTTTCAAGCTATGAGATTTTTTCAGGATCTTATAAAACAAATTCATGGTGTTGATGATAAAAAAAAAATCATTTGTATTCTATAAATAATCGTAAAGGAAAAAGTTGAGGTCAAACTGGATTTACCTATCATATTGAAGATTCTGAATGGAATTTACAAAAACCTCTTTTTTCATGGGAAGTGTTCCTTAATCTTTATGGGGATTGCGGAACCTCTAAATATTATTTTCGAAAAACGCATTTATTTATTTTTTTTGCTAATATGAACAAATTTGCGGGTAATATGGATTTAAATTTCAAGAGAAATTGAACCATCCTAGTGTCTATACAATTTTCCGCTGCTGCTTATAAGTATTTTCTTTACAGATGAAGAATACGCGAGCTCAATTGAGCCGTAGGGTAGTTCGCAGGTCGTACATAACTTGGTATTGAAAAAGTGAGGTTGAGAAAAGAAAGAAGGAAAGGCTCTTAAAAAAAAGATTCGATTCGTAAAACTCGTACCCTGTTGAAGAAAGTAGTCTGTGGTTGGAGGCTTAATTGATATTTTAATGGACTGTGTAAAAAAGTCCTTAAAATCACTTCTCGTAGCCGTCAAGACAAAGGAATTAATGGAAGCCGCAGAGGCACCTTCTCCTTTTCCAACGCCACTTGCTACCCTCTTCCTTCCGTTTTCACGGCTATCAATACCGACCGTGCACTCTCCGAGCCGTCAAACGCCATCGGTTATAATTTATTCAAATTAGCCCGTGATTATTCATTAAAAAGCCACCAGGGGAGGTGCGAACGTCCCTTTCTTTTCAGACTCTGATCGCAGAAACCGTGAGAAACCGATGGAAATCGGTCGGCTGGCGAAAATTCATTTTCCGCTCGGATAGTGTTCAAAGAATCATACCAGGGGCAAATCAAAGTTTAAACAAAGAGACGTGATTCCTTGTTCGAACGATTTTCTCTGAATCAAGAACTTTTAATTATTTCGACATTTCCAGTTTATTAAGTGTGGGGATAAGGACCCACATATCAGGTCTGGGAGACCCCGCCATGCAGACTAGCAGACTAACAAACTAACAGACAAACAGACTAACAGACACCCATTTTGTAAAAACCTGTTTTTTGGATTCAGGGGGTCTCAAAACGTGGAAATTAGAGAAAATTGGGGGGGGGTTTACACAAATCTAATGCCTTCTCATTATATGATGAGAATGTAATAGGTCTACACTGTTAGAAAAATCTGTACTAGATTTAGTATACATGTAATGGAAGCAAGAATGCACAACATGAAATTAAATTTAGTATACCAGCATACAGTAAATTTAGTATATGCATATAATGAATTTAGTATGCACGTACATGAAATTTAGTATACGCGTATACTAAGTACAGTATACATGTATACGGAATTCAGTATATGCATATACTAAATTTAGTATACGCGTTCCGTTTCGCGTGGGTTCCATCTTCACCGCCTGTAAACATGATCAGATGAAACAGGAGATCGAAGAACAAAGTGTTAATTTTCAAATAATCATATCGTTAAGCTACACATACGTTGATAAATTGACTTTTGAAGAGAAGACTTCGCAGATCCTCGCAAAAAGAAGATGAACCTTGTAGCATTATAGAGAACTCAAACAAATGCAGTGGCATCGAGTCTGCCACCGGTCACGTTGCCCGACACGTATATGAATTTTAGTATACAGTAACTATGAAATTCATATGCGTGAAAGAAACTTACTGTATACTTAATAAATCTAGTATACATATAACTTCATAAAAGAAATTCAGTATACGTAAGTATACTAAAATTACAAATTGTAATGAATTTAGTAAACGTATAGGAAATTCAATTTGCCCGTGTATACTAGAAATGCAAACATTTCTAACAGTGCAGCGAAATGCTCGAAAATCTCGCACTCATTGTTGATTACTACTTCATTGGTTGCATACTCCATAAAATTGCTTATCTTCAGTTTGTTCTTTTGAATTTTCTTAAATTTTTCAAACCGAAATTTCCAAATCAGGAATTCTAATACTAAGCATTTATTTATAAAAAAGAAAATTTGAGTTTTAAATGATTCTTTTATTAGGCAACAATTACGTTCTATGCTCGGATAGTGTTCAAGGAATCATACCAGGGGCAAGTCAAAGTTTAAACAAAGAGACGTGATTCCTTGTTCGAACGATTTTCTCTGGATCAGGAACTTTTAATTGTTTCGACATTTTCATTTTTAGTTTATTAAGTGTGGGTAGAAGGACCCACATATCAGGAGCATCTTGCGGTCTGGAAAACCCCACCATGCAGAATAGCAGACAAACATACTAACAGACAAACAGACAGACAGACATTTTGTAAAAACCTGTTTTTGGATTCAGGGGGTCTTAAAACGTGAAAATTAGAGAAAATCGGGGGGAGGGGAGGCAAAATTTACACAAATCTAATGCCTTCTCATTATAGGATGAGAATTTAATAGGTGTAGCGAAATGCTCGAAAATCTTTCACTCATTGTTGATGACCACCTGATTGGTTGTTTACTCCATAAAATTGCTTGTCTTCAGTTTGTTCTTTTGAATTTTTTGAAATTTTTTAAACCGAAATTTCCAAATCAGCAATCCTAATTCTAAGGATTTATTTATAAAAAAGAAAATTTGAGTTTGAAATGATTCTTTTATAATAAAGGCAACAATTCTGTTCTTAACTTTTTGATTGTATTTCAAAAATGAAAAACGGATTTCATTTATAGCCTCCTGACTATGTTAAAGGAGGCTATTTGTATTTATCTATACATAATGATTAAAAATTTTCTTCACCATCAGTTTAGTAAATTGAAATTTCCAAGTAATTTTATTTGATGACATAATTTATTTCTAAATTATTCTGAATATTATTGATAAACAAGAACGTTTTGATTTTGAATGTTTCTCAATAATGGCGAAATAAATATGTTTTCAACATTTTTCTATCACACTATAATTTATAAACTTATTCGCATTTTCATAGAGATAAAAGATATAAAATTATAGACAAAAAATCAGAATATCTTAATTTACGAAGATCATACATTGTCGGTACTGGTAGCAACAAGAATGCCGATGTCGACAATAAGATTTTCGGAAAATTAAAAAATAATTCAGATTTTATTCTCAGTTTTATTTTGAAACAATAATTTCGAGCTCTGAAAATGTTAGAATAGAATGGAAAAGAATCTGGAAAATTTTTAAACAATTTTTTGTAACTTTTACAGGAGTTGAAAAAAATAATAGAAAAACTTTGAATTACGAAATTCTGAATTGTTTCTTGGAAACTTCTAGAGAATTTAAATTGATTCTTTACTTTGATATATTCTTTTTAAGGGAAAATTTTCAAAGATTTTATAACATTCAGAATGATTTCCTTAAATTTTCACAAAGAATGTCAAAGATTTCAAACCAAACTTTTTTCAAATTAGCAAGATTACGAAATATTAGAAAAATTCGAATCATATCAAAAGATATGAGGAAGCTTTTAAAAATTTCGAAAAATTTGAGAAAATACAAATTAAAAGTGATTATTCATCTTGAAAACTTATTCTGAACAGGATGTTTAACAAGATTCTGAAACTTTATGAAGAATTTCCGAAGTTTAGAGAAGCTGCAAAAATAATTTGGAAGTTGAAGTGTACAATAAGCTCAGAAGCTTTTTAAGAATTTTGAAGGACTTCAAGAAAATACGATATTTTTTGAAGATTCCTGGGAATATTTTGTTTTCAAAATATTTTCCTGGAAAAATTTCAAGTGATTTTTAATTTTGAAAAGAAATTCCATTAGAAAATTCAAAAGGTTTTCAAATCAGTGCAAATGATTTCCTAACATTTTGAAAAAGAATATAGAATATTTCGACGCAAACCTTTTGAACTTTCCGGAATTAAGAAGTTTTAGAAAAAATTTGTACAAGTTAAAGAGACAATTGGAAGTTTCAAAAAGATATCTAAATAATTTTTATCTTCCAATATATTCAGACAAATTACATTTTGAAAGATTTCAAAACATTTTAAAAGACTTTCAAAATTGTAAAATTTTTGTAAAGCTCTAGATCATTCTGAAAGATATTTCAAAGTTTCATAAATTTTGGAAAGGTTCGAAAATAATTAAAATTTTGAGAAGATTCACGAAGAAATTTAAACCAAATGAAGATTTCTGAAGATTTAGAGAAAAAAGGATTCTTAAGAATTTTAAAACGTTTTGGGAATTTTAGAATGTCTGGATGATACGAAAATATTCTGAATATTCCTGCAAAATTTTTAGTAATTTTTTATTTTGAAAAATTAATTTTGAGATTATCGGTATTGGCGAGAAGTATCTGGAAGATTAAAAAAAAATTTAAGAATGATTACAGATAGTTTAAAAGATATTTAGTTATTTTGTAAGTTTTGAAGAGAATACAAATATTTCAAAGATCCTAAATATCTTTTAAACTGACACGAATTCTTTCCTAAGATTTTATAAAAAAACTTGCAAAATAGGAACCTGATACTATTTCAACAGGTCAGAATTCAAAAAAATTTTTCAAAATAAAAAAATAAACTCGAAAAACAGGTATTTTTATTTTGTATTCTGTATTAAAAATTAATTTTCCTCTGAAAGTATAATTTGGTTGAAATTATTTATCTTGACTGAAAAATCTTTCTTGGTCGAAATTCAACTCTTTTGATAAAAAATCGTCTTTTCGGTTGGAAAGTCCATCTCTTCTACTGGAAATCTCGTCATTTTTTGGTTGAAAATTCAACTTTTAAGTTAAATAATAATCTTTTTTGGTTGAGGATTCGACTATTTTCTTGAAAATTCATCTTATCTGGCTGAATTCAACTATTTTCTAATCAAAATTGAAATATTTTTCAGTTAATATATCAACTGTTACATTTCTCACTAGGAATTCATATATTTTGAATGAAAATTAAACTATTTGGAAAAAAGTTGAACTGCTTACTCAAAAATTAACTTTTTTGGTTGATGATTCCTCATTTTATTTGAAAATTCTTTTGTTGTTGTTGAAAAAATTTGATCTTCATTTTTTCAAAAATAAGTAGTTATTCAAAATTTGTGTTTTGACTTAAAAATTATTTTCCTCCTTAAATCGAAAAACTAAACGTGCGCTAGCGCGCTATAGTTGATGCCAGTTGCAATAAATTTTGCACACTGATTGCAAAAAGCGTATCCCATGAATTTATATGCAAATGACGTATTTTGTATCCCTCGATAGAAAATTGTTTTCTAAAAAAATAAATTCTGTTTTAATTTAACTCTAGATTTAGAATCTTTATCTCACTTTCTTCTTCCTCTCTTGGGATAAGGAACAATCGAACGAGAGTGTATTCGAAATGGAAGAGTGATTCTTCAATGACAACACCACAGAATGAGAAAGGGGGTGTTTACCACTTAAGAAATACAAATTGGTCATACAAATGCCAGACACGTGGAACGTCGAATGGCATCACGATTCGAAATAAGAGGGTGTTGCCAGATAGAAGGGATGTTGTATACACAGGAACGGGGAAATCTTTACAAAAGCTATTTATCTCTATCGATCAGCTTTTCGTTCATTCAGTACAATCCTCAAACTACCCTTCACTAATGCACTCAAGTATTCCAATTTAATTTTCAAAATTTAAACAATAACAATATCCTTAAACGTTTAAGTGTGACCGTGCGGTCTCATAGACCGCACTTCTATGGTAGCGTCACAATTTTATATTAATTTCTGCTTTAAATAACATTAAGTTGTTTAAAATGCAAGATGGCACACACAAACAACCTTGAGCTTGATGTGGGTAACCGAAAGTACGGAACGTGACCGTCATGGACAAATTTGACCTCCCGATTACCCCTTATTTGAGCAAAAAGTGACAAATTATTATGGACGTGTGGCCGTGCGGTCTCTCAGATCGCTCGATGCTTCTGATATGTGGCCCTACCTCTACTGGTTCAAAAGATTATTAATAATAAAAGTTCATCGAACTGAATAATTTTTCACTGGTTCCAATGTTTTTGCATATACTTGTATAAGTTAGATGACAAAAGCTTCCTTACTTAATTGGACATAAATATATACAGCAGTCTGCGAGACCAAAAAGAAATTGCATACAGTTTTTCATCATATCGATGATCGAAAATTCGACTTGAGATGCCTGTGGAGCGGGTCGACAATCGTCACTTTCTTCCCTAGGGTTGAAAATTCGATTTTCGACCCGCTCCACAGGCATCGAAAGTCGAATTTTCGATTGAGGTATGATGAAAAATATTTTTCGTAGAAAATGAATTTTTTCAATTCAAAACTGTCCTATTATATTTTTGGTTCAAACTTTTGGATCGGAAATTCTATTATTTTGGTAGAGAATTCTACTCTTTGGTGTGAAAATTAACTGTTCAAGTGAAAATCCAACTGTTTCGTAATAGGTGTGTCCTTTCGAGTTAACACTTCAACTGTTTTGTAGAAAATTCAACTTTTCTGTTTAAAATTCCTCTTTTGGATTGCAAATTGTATTATTTCGGTAGAAAATTCAACTCTTCAGTTGAAATTTCGTATTGAAGTTAATTATTTTTTCGTAAGACGTAACTGTTTTTTTATTAAAATTAAAATGTTTTCGGTTGAAATGTCACTTATATCAAATTTGTCGTTGAGAACTCATCTTGTTTGGTTGAATTCAAGACTTTTATATTAAAAATAAAATTCCTTTTTCGGTAGAAATATCAACCCCGTTTCGTTGGAAATTCTTTTCCAAAATTGAAAATCCAACTATTTGGTTGAAAGTTTGACTAGCTTGTTAAAAGTTCATTTTATTGGTTGAAAATTGAATTATTTTTTTCAAAATTGTTTTTTTTTCCCCAAAAATTATTATTTTTCAAAATAAAACTCTAGCTGAAAATTGTACTGCTTCGTTGAAAATTTTGTTTTTTCGTTGAAAATTCACTTCCTTGTTTGCAAATTTTATATTCCGTTGAAAATGCGGTCTGTTTTGTTTAAGAATTAATTTTTTTGACTGAAAATTCAAATATTCCATTACTGGTTGAAAATTGATATGTTTTAATAACAAATTCCACAATTTGATTGAAAATTTGTAGGTTTTGTTGTAAATTCGTCTTTTTTTTAGAATTTTTGTGTGTGTTAAAAATAAATTTTTCAACTACCAATTCAACTATTCTGTTTTTGGTTGAAAATAATTGTTTTTTGTTTAAAATTCATCTACATTGTTGAAATTCCAACTGTCGTCTACAAAATTCATCTTTTTGGCTTCAGAAGTCAACTATTTGGTTATAAATATACCTCCTCTGTTTCAATTTAATTTTTTTGTTTGTTGAAAATTCAACTATTTGGTGAAAATTATTCTTTTTTGGTTTAAATTTAACAATTTTGTTGAAAAATCAACACATTTCGACTTGAAATCTCAGATGTTTTTGAATGGCCCAGAAGCCGATTTTTTTTATTTGAAAAGGGGTCTTTGTTTTCTTGTTATGGGAAGAAAGGGGTGACGAGAGGCAAGAATAGAGGAAAGACTTGGTACGTGGTAATTTGCATTTTATGGGAGACCATATGAGTAGAGAGGGGAAAAATAGAAAATGAGAATAAAAAGGATAAAAAAAAACGAAGCGTAGGCAGATTGCCGTGAAATATTCTTCGGCAAAGGTGGTGCTAGGATAGGGGTTACAATTCATTTTCGTATGCTATATCAATTTCTTGCTTCGCCTCTTTTACTTCGTATCCACCTCTCGCTAGTTTCCACCCCCGTCCTTCTCTTGCCTTCGAACAGACGCCATCCAACCGCGAACGACTGATCTACAGTCTTTTATCCTTTAAAACTGTTAACTCGAACCAGAGATCAAGGGGAATATGAATTAGCTCAATTCGAAGAATTTTACCGAGACATTCGAGACTAATCGGAAAAAAGGTTGAAAAAATATATATAGGTTTCAATTTAGTTATTATTGTATTTCCTGATATATAAACAAATTTAAGAGTCATTAATAACGAATTTTGAAATATTAATAGTTTAAAAAGTTAGTTAAAGTAGGCGTCAAGTTTCCTTATCCCTTGTTTTTCTTTTCCTAGCCACACTCCTTTCGCCTACTCAGCCTACTGTCTCAATATTTCACTTCTCTCACCATCCTTTACTTCCATCCTTCCCTTACTTCTTCCACCTCCGCTTACCCTCTCCACCCCAATACTTCCACAGCCAGCTTCAGCTACTCCCATCACTTCCCCTCCTTACACTTCCCATCACTCACCTTCATTTCCTTACTATTTCTTCTATATTTGCCCTCTTATCACTTTCCCTAATTCATTTCTCCCTACCTTCACTCACCATAGTGCACTTCTTTCCCGCCGCGTTCCTACTCACTCTTCCCTCACCAACTCTTACTACCCTTTCTCTTACTTTCCCTACTACCTCTCACTTCCCTTATTGTCTTTCTCCTTTTTTCCCTTCCACCTCTACTTCTCCGCTTCTTACTGTCAGTAATTTCCCTTTAGGGAGAGGGGAATTCAGTTCCCTCCCCCTGACTGTCCTACTTCACCTTCCATACTAACCCTCACTTCCCCTTACTTCTTCTACTTCCCCTCCCAAAAAAAGTACGACAGACGGACACCCGACGGAAAATATAAATTTTTTTGCCTGGGGCGACGAAACCCAATAAATTTTTGAAATTAGTTCAAAAACTAAATAAATTATTATATATAACAGGTACTCAAAAATTTAAACTTTTAAAGCTGGAACATTTTTTATTCAAGTATCAAATAGTTAACTACAAAATCCAAGCATCAAAAATCTTTTTACTTTAATTTATTTTAAGTTAAAATTAAAACATTTTGAATTCATAAATTTATTAAACTTTTAATTATGTACAATAAAAAATTGGAACCCTGTATGGGACATTATTTCTCAACTACCATCTGTTTTTGTAATTTATGTCCTTGTAATACTATAATTTTTTAAGTTTTTAGTAGAAGAATCTTTTCATTAATTTCAGTGAATGTCACTCGCTTAATATCACAGAGAATTATTCAATTTTGAATAAGTTTGATTCAAAATTCTTCCGAGTTTGAAAAGTTTAATTTTTTTCTTGATTGAAAAATACATTTTCTACATTTGTATTGCCCTGTGTTTATTCGTACGGCCAATGAGTATGTAGAGGCTATACCTACAGCAGACAATAATTAATTGAAAACACAAATCTAAAAATTTATTATTTTCTTAACACATATAGTGTCCTATTTATTAACTCAATTTGACTAATTATTTAAAATACAATAGTACTTTAAATTGATTATTATCTACTGTAGGTTCATTATTCTTTATAGGATGGTCTCTCTATACGTACGGCTGGACGAATATCCTATGTCTTTTTGTCATGTTGAAAGGGAGGAAATTTTGGTTTCAATTTTTTTCAAAATTAAAAAAAAAATTTTTTTTTGATTTTCCACATTTTGATGATTATTTCAGTTGACTCGTTCGTAGCAGATAATTTGTTCCAACATTTTTCTTATGGTGAAAGGAAAGAACCTTTGTTTCTCATCTTTTTCTAAATCGGAAGATGAAATTTTTCTATTTGATTCGATGGAGAAAATTTTGTTATTTAATTTTTTTTTTCGTGAACTGGAAAGGGAAAGTTTTTTCTTTAACTTAATTCTGAATTTGAAAAGCGACATTTTGTATTGTTACCATTTTTATTGAGTTAAAGGGGGAAAGATTCTATAATTTTCACTTTCCTTATAAAATAAAAAAGGGGGACTTTTTTATTTCAAGTTTAAAAGGGAATTTCTTATTTTGAATATTGTTAGTGATTTGAATGGGGTCAAATTTTGTATTTCCAACATTTGACGTGGTATGTCAAATGTGAATTTTTCAATTTGATTTTTTGTTCAAGTTTCAAGTTTGAAATACTTAATTTATACAATAATTCAGTTTCTACAAAATTGTCGAATTTTCAACCCGAAAATATAGATTTTCAACAAAAAAGTTCATTTTAAACGGATAAGCTGAGTGTTCGGCAAAGTATTTGAGTTTTCTTGTTAAAAAAAAAATTGAGTAAAAAAACGAATTTTCAACTAAAATTATTATAAATCTTCAAGAAAAAATATTTCAACTTAAAATGAAAAACATTTGATTTAATGAACATGTACAAGTCAGAAAATAACTTCAATCCCTAATCGAAAAACATTAATTTTCAAGCAAACATTTGAATTTGTAACCAATAAACTGATTTTCTACCCAAAAAAGAAGAATTTCCAACACAATACATAAATTTTATGCCAAATAGTGACATTTTCTACAGAATTGTTGAAATTTCCCCTCGAAAATACAAATTTTGTAAAGAAGAGTTAATTTTAAACGGCTATTTTGAAGGTAAATCTTCTAAATCTGATGATTGATTCATACACAAATGTGATACTTCGACTTAATCATGAAAGATTTACATCGATACTGGTTAAAATAACAAAAAAAATCTTTAAAAACTCATCATATTGTCATTACACGTTCCAGGAAAAAAATTAGGGGAAAACTTTTCAACTTAAAATTCTCTTATCTGAAAGTGCGACAAAATAAGAATTGGTATGTAAGAATGATAGTTTTTGAGACATACTTTTGAGAGGTACCAGTGCAGAAAAAACAGAAGTGAATATTTGTTGCGGGTAATTTTCAAGTAGATAAAGTTCAATTTTTTCGCATCAAATCAAAACCAGATTTAATAGAGTTCACATGGTAACCATTTCCGATGTGGTGGATAAACTTTACCACATGAAGTTAATTTTTATTGCAACTGAAGATTACTCTGAAATCGCTGTGAAGATTAAATTTTATTTCTATCTGTCGAAAATTATATTTCATACAATTTTTCGGGTAAAAAAATCTGTGTTGGTCTTATGCTTCCGGTCAGTGTTGTCAAAACGATTAAGTTCACCAAGTTATAAAGCAATTCAATAAATATTCACGAAGATATTACACGGGGAAGCAAAAGTGACTTTTATGTGAAACATTACCCAAACAGGAATTTCAGTCTGGACAGAATTAATAAACCGTAGATTATTATATCTAATATACAAATGATTTTATTAACTGGTATGAAACTATTAGTAATAAATAATTCAAAAGTGAAAAATATTATAAAGGACTGGAAAAATAAGTGGAGAGACACCTGAGTGGAAACGAATGTGAGAGATGGACAAGACACGTAGAAGAAATGGCCGCATAGGCGTTAGTACAGATACGTGCAAACCTACACGACTGTAATTATAATAACATTACTTGACAGAGATGGCGGCGAGAGGCAAGTAGAGAAGTCCGGGCCGAGCGAGCATTGAAATATTATACCTTCCAAAGAGAAAATAATTAAAATTCAACCCTTGCGCTTGCTTGCTCTCGCATACGGCCGTCGCTACGTATGCACGTATATCTACGTATTTCCTACCTATCGTACGAGTACGAGTACACCTCATCCCTTCCATGTGAGATCCGTGTTCTCCAAGGATGGGGTTCCCCATATTTTTTCCAGCCCCGTAGGTACCAGCTATGCCAGAAACGTTTGTTCTCGTTACGTACGTGCCTGTGCATCTACGTGCACTTTTGCCAAGTATGCCTGCACCTACAATCGAGAGACTTCTGTAGTAAAAAAGACAGGCATGGATAAACGAAATGTGGTTAAACAAAAATGTCTACCACATGAGCCATTCGTCTCACTTTGAACGAATAACGTCTGACTAAAGAGACGTTTTAAAGAAATTCAAATAGGTTGGCAACATTTATTTATTTGTATTTAGATTATATAAGATTTTATTAGAGTTTATGCAAGCCCTGTGATGTGTCCCATGAGGCAAAAAGTTAGGTACAATAATATAAATACATTTGATATATACAATACAATACAATACAATCATCCATTTATAAAAAGCGCATGGCGCCATTTTCGATTATTTCTCGATCCATCTCAAAATAACTCGAAACAATTTGAAACTATTGTTGTCGGGAAACCCGCATTTATGATAGGATGAAGTTTTAATCTTTTCTTTGTCATTCGCAAATAGAGTCTGGAAACTTCAGGTTTATGAGAAATGTAAGGTTATCTGAATAATATATATTCAATAATAATAAATGGAAGAAATTTGTCCAAAATTTTGATATACAAAACGTAATTTGTAGATTTTTGAAGATCTCTAAAATAAAGCTTTTCAAGAATTTTAAAAGGTTTCAAGATAATAACCAAAATTATTAAAATGCCTGGGAAAACGTTGACAAATTTCTTCATTTTGGAAACTGATTTCAAATGAAAATTGACATTGATTTCAAAAGATTTTCTGAAATTTCGAGAAAGAATGGGAAAGATTTTCAAGCAAAATCTCTCAATTAGCAAGATTACAAAGATTCATTGAAAAAATGGGAGTAAGTTTAATATATTTCGAAATTTTAAGATTAACAATTAATTTAAAAGTTGCAAACATTTTTAAAGTTTGAAAAAATGTACATTCATGAATATTTGGAAAGAAATTTGAAGCTTCTTAAGGATTTTGAAACGATTCACGATACTAAAAAAATTTCCGTAGAATTTATGTGAAATTTTGAAGTTATTTTTGATTTTGAAAAATTAATTTTAAGAGAATATTTCAAATCATTTTAAAATATGACAGAAGATTGTTGAAAAAATTGTAATCATTTCAAAAGATATTTAGAACGTTTAAAAGTTTTGGAAATAGTTGAAAAAATAATTTGAAATCTGAAAATATCTCCAAAAATTGTTAACAAAATGTAAATTATGGAAGATTGAAAAGAAAATTCGAAGCTTTTTAAGAAGCTTGAGCGGTTCCAAAAAAATAAAAAAACTTTCTCAAAATTCCTGGGAAAATTTAAACTGACTTTTTATTTTGAAAATAAATTTCAAGAGAAAATTGACAAAGATTTCAAAAGATTTTAAATTATTTTCTGAAATGTAGAAGAAGAATGGGAAAGATTTTCAAGCAAAATCTTTCCATTAACAAGATTGCAGAATTTTATATAAAATTTAAAAGAAATAAATGATTTCACGATAATAAACAATATTTCTTATAATTCATGGAATAATTTGAACTGATTTTTTATTTTGAAAAATTAATTCTAAGATGATATTTAAAAAAAAAATCAACATTTCAAAAGATTTCCAAAATATTGTTAAAACAGAATCTGGAAGATCTGAAGGCAAGTTTTTCAATTTTTCAGAATTTCAAGAAAAATTTTGGAAGTATTCGAAATGGCTGAAAAATGATTCTAAGTTTGAAAATATTTACAGAAATTTTAAACGAAATGTAAAATTTTGAAGATTTCGAAACAACTTTCGAAGCTTTTAAAGAGTTTGAGAGGTTTCAAGAATTTAAAAAAATGTATTGAGATTTCCGGGAAAATTTTTCATTACTTTTCATTTTTAAAATTAAGTTTTGTAAAAATTTGAAAAAGTTTCAAAATATTATTATAATTTCAAAATATTTCTATAAAATTCGAAAATATCTGGAAGATTTGAGGGCAATTTTTTTAATTTGGAAAAGGATGTTTCAACATTTTAGGAATAATTCGAGTCAGTTTAAGAGATTTTGTATATTCCAAACTTTAGAAAGTCCTGAATATCTTTCAAACTGACTCGAATTCGTCCTAAAATTGTTCAAAATCATGCAAAATAAAAAATCATACTTTTTTGACATATCTGAAAGCTTTAAACAACATTTTTGAATTTGCTCAAGAATCTTGAGAAAATTATATATTTATTTAACTTTTAAAACAAAAGAACTAATAGACTTTAGAAAGAAATGTTTGTTCGAGATTTTTATTCTATTTTGAATTGCTTATCCCTCAAAAATAATAATTTGGGCGAATTTTTTTCATGACTGAAAAATCTCTCCTTAGATAAAATTTGGACAATTTGGTTGCAAATTCGTCTTTTTGGATTGAAAATTAATCTATTTCTGTTGAAGATTCCACTATTTTATTGAAAATTTGTATTTCTCGGTTTAGAATGCAACTGCTTGAAAATTAATCCTTTTGGTCTCTCTTGGTAGAAAATTTGTCTTTTTTTTTTAATTAATCTTTCATTGGTTTTAAATTCAGAAAAATGTGTTGAATTCTTTTTTAATTTTTTATTCAAGTTTTGTATCTCAAAAAAAGTTTATTTTTGATCCACAAAATTAAACATCTTTTTCGAAATTCCTAAAAACATGCATGCGCCCGTGTAGCGCGCTTTTGCTACCTGTCTTTTTATTAAAAAGCGCATGGCGCCATTTTCGATTATTTCTCGATCCATCTCGAAATAACTCGAAACAATTTGAAACTACTGTTGTCCAGAAACTCGTATTTATGATTGGTTGGAACTGTCCTATTTTGTGTTTTTAAAAAGAAAGATAACAAATTCAAGACTTCAAATTTCGGTCGTTGTTATGGCGAATTTCTTATGTTTTTTAAACAAATTGAGAAAATTCGTCGTACAAAGACTCTTCGGGAAACTGTTATAATCCGTTGAATTCGAAAATTTCAATAGTTTTTTCGTGAAATCGTTATCAACATGGACTTAGAAATCTACAATTCTACATGGACATAGAAGAAATTTTTAAATGAGCAAGATCACAAAGTTTAATAAATTTGTTTGATCAAGTTTAACATACATTTAGAAGTTTAAAAAAAATTAACTTAAAACTTAAAAATATTTTTGAAAACTTAAAAAAATGTACATTTTTGAATATTTGTCAATAAGAATGTTGGAGATTCTTAAGCATTTAGAAAGATTTCACGATAATGAAAAATATTTCAAAAAATTCTTGGGGTAATTTAAAAAAAATGTTTGTTTGGAAAAAATTTATTTCAAGAGAAAATCGATATCGATTTCACAACATTATTAATTATTTTCGAAAAACTTCAAAAAAGAATATGAAGGATTTTAAATCCAATTTTTTCAATTAGCAAGATTACAAAGTTTTATAAAGGATTTAATCAAGTTTAAAAGACATTTAGAAGTTGTTAAAAGAGTCGAAATTAATTTAAAGCTAAAAAAATATATTTTTTGAAAAAGTTAAAAAATGTACGTTTTTGAATATTTGTAAACAAAAATGCTGCTGCTTCTAAAAAATTTTAAGAAAATGTTTGGAAGAATTCAAGTAACTTTCAAGAATATTTATAAGATTTAAATGTTTGAAAAATGATCGGAAAATAATTTGGAATTTGAAAAGATTCACGAAAGATTTTAAATTATTCTCTAAAATTTTTAAAAAGACTGGGGAAAATTGTCAAGCTAAATCTTTTAATTAGCAAGATTACAAAGATTTATAAAAAATTCGATCAGGTTTAAGAGACATTTAGAAGTTTTAAGAATATCCAAAATATATTGAAAAATTGAAAATATTTCAAAAATGTAAGTTTTAAAAAAACTTGCATATTTGAATATTTGTAAATAAAAATTTTGAAGCTTCTTAAAGATTTTGAAAGGTTTTACAATTGTAAAAATGTCTTAAAATTGATGGAAAAATTCACACTGATTTTTTATTTCGAAAAATCAATTTTAAGGGAAAATTGACGAATATTTGAAAACATTTTTATTTATTTCCTAAAATTTCGAAAAAGAATTTGGACGATTTTAAAGACAGAATGTTCAATTAGCAAGATTAAAAAGTCTTATAAGAAATTTGAAAAAAAATTTTTGGAAGGCTCCACGATAATGAAAAATATTTCTCAAAATTCATGGGATAATTTAAACTAATTTTTTATTTTTAAAAATTAATTTTGAGAGAAAATTGACGAATATTTTCGAACATTTTGATTTATTTCCTATAATTTCGAGAAAGAATGTGGTCGATTTTAAGGCAAAAATGTTCGAATAGGAAGATTACAACGTTTTTTTTAAACTTGATCAAGTTTAGAAGATATTGAAAAGTTTTAATAATATTCCAAATTAATTCAAAACTCGAAAATATTTTTAAAAAGTTTTAACAAACTTCTCAGAGATTTTGGAAGGTTTTGCATAATAAAAAAATGTCTTAAAATTCCTGGCAAAATTTAAACTGTTTTTTTTTTAATTAGTTGAGGGAATATTGACATTTTCGAATATTTGGGAAAAAATTGTTAAAGCTTCTTGAAGATTTTTAGGAGATTCACGATAGTAGAAAAATTTTCTTAAAATTCATGGGAAAATTTAAACTGATTTTTTATTTTGAAAAATTCATTTTAAGATAATATTTAGAAACATTTGAAAATATGACAATAAATTTTAAAAGATTACAAAAGATTTCTTAAAACGTCATAATAGATTCTAGAAGATTTAAAGGGAAATTTTTGTAATTTTTCAGAATTTTAAGAAATTTTGTAGAAGAATTCGAATAATTTTAACAGATATTCATAAGGTTTAAAAGTTTTGGGAATAGCTGAACAAATCATTTCAAAATATTTCAAGAAATCTAATACAAAATGGGAATTTTTAAGATTTCGAAAAAAATTCAAAGCTTTTCGAGAAGTTTAAAAGGCTTAAAAAAAGAAGAAACTGCATTAAAAATCCCGGGAGAATTGAAACTAATTTTTCATTTCAAAAATGAATTTTAAGAGAAATTTGTCAAACATTTCAAAAATTTTTCAATTAATTTCTAAAATTTCGAAAAAGAATGGGAAAGATTTTCAAAGAAAATTCTTTTCATTAGCAAGATTGCAAAATTTTATACAAAATTTGTAAAAAAAAAAATTTTTAAGATTTCACAATGATAAAAAAATTTTCCCATAGTTCATGGGATAATTTCAACTGATTCTTCATTTTGAAAAATTAATTTCAATATAAAATTTCATTTGTTTTTTAAAATTTCAGAAGATTTCCAAATTATTGTCAAAAAAGAATGTGGAAGATTTGAAGGCAAGTTTTTTAATTTTTTAGAATTTAAAGACAAATATTGAAAGAATTGGAACAATGTAGAAAGATATTTAGAAGGTTCAAATGTTTTCAAAAGTCTTGAGGAATGATTTTAAGTTTGAAAAGATTTACAAAAATTTTGGACAAAATGTTAATATTTGCAGATTTCAAGAATAGAAAAAATTTTTTTTGATATTCCTGGGAAAATTTTCCATTACTTTTTATTTCGAGAATTTCATTATCAAAGAAAACTTGAATGGTTTCAAAATACTTCAATATATTATTATAATTTCAAAATACTTCTACAAATATCAGGAATATCTGGAAAATTTGAGGCAATTCCTTTCACTTTTGAAAGATTTTTAAAAAATTTCGGAAGAGATCGAGTGTTCTAAAATTCCTAAATATCTTTTGAGCTGTTTTGAATTTTTCCTAAAATTTTTCAAAATCCTGAAGAATAAAAAACTATACTTTTTCGACATGCCTGGAAGCTTAAAAAAAATTTGAATTTTCTCAAGAATCTTAGAAAAATTATATATTCAAATTTATTCAACTTTAAAAACAAATGAACAAATAAATTTAAAAAAGAAATGTTTAGTGGAGATTTTTATTTTGTCTTTTAAATTATTTATCCCCTAAAAATAACGATTCGGGTGAGTTTTCTTCTTTCGCGACTGAAAAATGTTTTTTAAGATAAAATTTGAACTATTTAGTTGAAAATTCGTCTTTTTGGATTGAAGATTATTCTGTTTTTGTTAGGCACTCCACTACTTTGATTAAAATTCATTATTTTAGTCAAAAATTTATCTCTTTGGTTAACAATGTCTCTATTTCATTAAAAAATCTTATTTTTTGGTGGAAAATTAATCTATTCTATTGAAAATTCATGTTTTCATGTTGAAAAATCAAACTGTTTAAAAGCTTCTTGAGAATTTTTAAAGGATTCACGATAATAAAAACATTTTCTTACAACTCATGGAAAAATTTGAACTGATTTTTCATTTTTAAGAATTCATTTAGAAAGGATATATATAAAAACACTTTGAAAAATTGCAAATGATTTCTAGAATTGTCATAACAGATTCTGTAAGATTTTCAGGCAATTTTTGTAATTTTTCAGAATTTTGAGAAAATTTTTGGAAAAATTCGAATAATTTCAAAAGAGATTTAGGAGGTTTAAAACTTTTAAAGACAGTTGTAAAAATAATGTGAAATTTGAGAATATTTCAAAAAATTTAAAACAATATGTAAATTTTTCAAGTTTTCGAAAAAAAATTCGCAGCTTGAAGAAAATAAAGTAACTTGCTTAAAATTCCTGGAAGAATTTAAACTGATTCTTTTATTTTAGAAATTAATTTTAAGAGAAAATTGTTCAATATTGCTGTAGATTTTAAATTATTTCCTGAAATTCCGAAAAATAATGAGAAAGATTTTCGTGAAAAATATTTCCATTGGCAAGATTGCAAAATTTGATACAAAACTTGAAAATAAATTTTTTTTAAAGATGCAAGATTTAAAAAATATTTCTCATAATTCATGGGATAATTTGAACTGAATTTTTGGTTTGAAAAATTATTCCGAAGATAGTATTTAAAAAAAAACTAAACATTTCAAAAGATTCCCAAAATTGTCAAAACAGAATCTGGAAGATTTGAAGGCAAGTTCTTCAATTTTTCAGAATTTCAAAACAAAAAAAAAGAAATGGAAGAATTCGAAAGGTTTCAAAAGCTATTTAGAAGATTTGGAAGTTTTGAGATGGATAAAAAATTATTTTAAGTTTGAGAAAGTTTCCAAAAATTTTCAACAAAATTGACAGTTTTGAAGATTTTGAAAAAAAATGTGAAGCTTTTTAAGAAATTTGGGAGGTTTAAAGAAAATAAAACAAGGACTTGATATTCCTCGGAAAATTTTCCATTACTTTTTCTAGAAAATTTGAATTTTGAAGAAAATTTGAAAAATTTTTGAAATTATGCAGAATATTAGTATGATTTCAATATATTTCCGCAAATTTCGAAAACATCTGGAATCTTTGAGGGCAATTTTTAAAGATCTTTCAAAATTTCAGGAATAGCTCGAGTCAATTTAAGAAACTTATAAAAGTCCTAAGTATCTTTCAAACTGATTCGAATTTTTCCTAAAATTTTTTAAAACCATCAAAAATGAAAAGATATACTTTTTAAAATTTTTTGAAAGCTTCAATAAAAATGTGGAATTTTCTTAAGAATTTTAAGAAAATTATATATCTATTTAACTTTAAAAACAAATGAACAAATAAATTTCAAAAAGAAATGTTTATTTGAAATTTTTATTTTGTATTCTAAATTATTCATCCCCTAAAATAAGAATTTCTATGACATTAAGCTACTAGAGAGATTGAGAGAAGAGACTTTTTTCAGAAAATACACTCTTTATTTTTCAATTCATATTTCCATCTGATCTGAAAAGACGTTTAAAATGTTTTTTATACTCTGATGATAATATAAATTTCTTACCAAATTCAACTTGTACCATCTAACAAAATAATGCTTGTATTTTCTAAAAAAAGTTTCGTCTCCTGATCTCTCTAGTAGATTAATGGGAAAGCACCCGACCCGCAATCGGATGTTCTGAGGTTCGATTCCCAGCGAAGCAAATAGAGAAGACCTTTTTCCACAAAGAAATAATTTAAAAAGATTCTAAGTTTTCAATTCTGCAAAATAAACAGTATCCTTAATCGAATGTAAAAGATCCTCATTTCACTAAATTGCTGCACCATAAAAAAAGGCATGCACCTTTCGAGACGTCTCATCTGAAATGCACCTCGTTTGAACGCAAAATCCTCGAAGATATCAAAGAGACTTGAAAACCCAGCTGGTTTATGACATCCATCTCTTTTATGTCTGCAATCAAGAGGAAATCCTTCCAAAGTAAGATAGGCAGCGATGATTTTTAAATTCACCAATAAGCTTAAATTTCCATTCCTAAAAAGAAACGGAAACGGATTGAAGGACCTTCCTTGAAAGAAAGGATTTTTTATGCTGTCTTAAATTGATGAAAACATTCTTTTTTGATTGAAAAGTCTACTATTCCATTTCTGATTAGGAATACACATTTTTTCGGTTGAAAATAAAATTATTATTTTCAATTAGTGAAAAAAGGAAAGAAGAAAAGACGTTAAAAAATACTGTTATTCTCTGATGATAATACAGACTTCTTTAACAATTTGATTTGTAACATATAGCATAATAATGCGTATATTTTCCGAAATTAAGTTTTTTCTCTCGATTTCTCTAGGAGCTTAGTGGGAAAAGCACCTGACCGCAAATCAGAAGTTCTATGGTTCGAATCCCAGCGAAGTAAAATGAGAAGATCTTCTTTTCAGAAAAAAAATTAAGAAAACAACTTTTTCAATTCAAAGCTTCATCTGGTCTGAAAAGACGTTTAAATATTCTATTATTCTCTAATGATGACACAGATTTTTTTGAAAATTTGATTTGTAACATCTGGCGTAATAATGCGTATATTTTATTAAATGAAGGTTCTTCTCTTGATCTCTCTAGTAGCTTAACGGAAAAAGCACCTGACCGGAAATCAGAAGTTCTGTGGTTCGAATCCCAGCGAAGTGAAAAGAGAATTTTTTTCAGAAAAAAATAAATTAAAAAATAATTTTAATTCATACCCTCATCTATTCTGGAAATACCTTATAAGAATTTCTGTTATTCTCAAATGATAATACTGACTTCTTTTGAATTATTTGTTTAAAAAACCAATTAGTTTGTTCAAATATCAACAATTTGGTTAAAGAGTCATCCTTTTGGGTTAAGAATTAACCTTGTTGGTTGGAAAATTTGAAATTTTTTTTTTCCATTTCTGGTTTGAAAATGTATTTTTTTTTTGTAAAAATTTCTTACATTTTCGTTTAAAATTTGTTTCGCATGAAAGGCGTGATACATTTTCCAGGATCTTCAAAAAACTCCTACCCCCTTCCACCCCTTGAACATATTACGTATTTTTTGCGTGACTACTTGATTAGAAATTATATAATTTTGTTGAACATTATTAGTGCAAAAAAAGCCTTTTTGATAAAAAATTAATTTTTTGTTAAAAGGGCAACTTCCTGGTTAACAATTAGTCCGTTTTAGTTAAAGATTTCAAGTATTTTTCTGGAAATTCGTCTTTTCTGTTTAAATCTAACTTCCTTGGATTTGAAATTAAAATCTTTTTTGGTTGAATTATCCACTATTACATTTTCTGTTGAGAATTTATATTTTGAGGCCTGGAATTCCACTCTTTGGTTGAAAGTTGAACTACTTTTTAAAAATTTTCATGTTCTTAATTAGGATTTAATAATAAAATTGAACAAAAAATTTTTTTTAGAATAAATTAAATAATTAAAATTTGAGTTGAAGATTCATCTGTTTGGTGGAAAATTGGACTATTCTGTTAAAATTTTGCTTCTTGGTAGGAAATTAATTTTTTCAACTGAAAATTTGATTATTTGGTTGAAAATTTGACTCTTTGATTTGAAAATTTACCAATCTCAGTGCACAATTATCCCTCTTGTCTAAAAATTCATCTATTTGGATAAAAATTGGTCTTCTATAGTAGAGAGTCCATTTTTTTGGTTCAACTGCAACTGTTTAGTTAAAAATTATTCTGTTTATTTAAGGTTTCAAGTATTTGGTTAAAAATTCATTTTTGTTTGAAAATTGAAATACTTTGTTGAAAATTCGTTTTTTGTTTTTTAATTAATTTTCTAAACTAAAAATTCACTGTTTTGTTAAAAATTCAACTGCCTCGTTAAACTTTAAACGTCCTGTTAAGAATGTAAGGATTTTGTGAGAAATTAGTATTTTTGCTGGAAAACACAAAAAATAATTCGGTAGAAAATAAAACTATTCCTTAGAAAATTCAACTATTCGGTAGAAAATTCAACTGCTTCGTAAAAAATTAATTTTTCATCAATGGAAATCAATTTTATTACAATGAAGATTGAACTACTCCGCTTTTAGTTGAAAATCGATTTTTTTTACTTAAAAAATTTGACAGTTTGGTTGACAATGGATGTAATTTTTTTCAACTTCTTTTTTGATACAGAATTAATCTTCTAGACTGAAAATTCAAATTTAATTTGGATGTACGTCCTTTTATGGGAAAGTCATTTTCTTGGTTCACAAATTCATCTTTTTGATTGAAAATTCATTTGATTCGTCAAAAATTCAATTGTTTAATAGAAAAGTAGTCCTTTTGGCTTGAAAATTTAACATTTTAAATTAAATTGTTTTTCTTCATTGACTAAGAAATTTTTCTCGGCTGGAAATTCGTTTTCTTCAATATAAAATGTATCTCTTTTGATTAAAAATTCAACTATTTGGTTAAAAATCCGTGCTTATTGTTGATTTTTTTTTCTTTTTTGTATCAAATTATTTTCCTTGTTAAAAAATGCAACTTTTTATCAAAAGTGTATGTTTTTTGCTGAGAATCCATTTTTTTAGTGAAAAATTATTCGTCCCGGTGGAAAATTTGTCTTTATGATTGAAAATTCTAGTTGACCTTTTTTATTTTGAAAAATCAACTGTTCGTTTGAAAACGGTTGTAATTTCTTGAAAGTTCGTCTTTTTTGGTAGAAAATTAATCTTCTTAATGAAGATTCAACTATTTGTTCGACAATTTATGTATTACCTTGAAAAATTGAAAAACCGCTTTTTCGAGTAGAAAATTTATCTTCTTGATTAAAAATTTATCCTTTTGGTTGAAAATTCAATCATTTGCTTAAAAAGTCTACTTTTTTATGGAAAGATCGCCTATTTTATTTGAAAATTCGATATTCTAGATAATTTTTTTTCTCTCGACTGTGGAATTTTTCTTTGTTGAAAAGTCGTCTTTTTGATTTGAAAATTCATCTCTGTTGGTGAAGTCTCACCTTTTTTGTTAAAAATGTCTGGTTCAATTTTACTGTTCGTTTAAAAAAAAATCAAAACTTTGCTTGCTCGAAATAACAACGTCTACATTTTTTTGTAAGGAATTCATCTATTTTAGATTAGAAATTCCAAAAACTCAACTACCTGATTAAAATTTCAACTACTTTGTTAATTCATAATAGTGGGATTTTGCCAACCGCCCAGTACTCCACCACAAATAGCCTGAATTTATTTTTGGATGCCCCGTAAATAAATTCACAAAAAAAAAATTATTTGGCAAAAATCACGTGAGATAGGTGGGGGAAGTGGTGAAGAATTTGCGTTATTCATTTATTTTTTATGTATACTTACGTACGGGGTACAGCCGGTTATGGTGCGGGGTACAGACGGCTGGGGTACGGGACACAGTGGGCTATGGTACGGGGTACAGTCGACTATGGCACGGGGTACAGTCGGCTATAAACTTCCTCCACGTTCCCTTCCGGAAAAAAGTACGACAGGGATTTACCGAAATGAGTTAAAGTAAAATAAGCGTCGAACTAATAAGCAGGAACTGACGTCTTTATCTCAATCGAGGCGTGACTGGCTGGTCCGTTTCCGTTGTTGTTTCCAGTTTACGCTCGAAGTAGCTCTCAATCCTATCAGAGAAAGAAGACTTCCTGGACGGCTTTCGCTGCGGCATTTAGACCTTCCTTTCCCCCATTTCCCCCCTCAACTTCCCCGTTTTAATTAAAACAATAAGACGCTCTTAGCAGAAATAGTCAAAGCAGAAGATCCTCCCTCTTATTTATTTCTAATTATGTTCGATTCCTTAAGCTTGCCATCCACCCGGTTAGATTTCCCCTTTTATTTTCTGTGATCGTTCTTTCTGTTGATGGAGGTCGCGACGTAATCGAATAATTAAGCCGTTGATTGGAGCTTTATTACCCAATCCGCGAAGTGACTTTTTATCGGCCCTCTCGAGCACTCGTCGGTATTTAAAAAGACCTGATTGCCCTCTTGCGATTCCCAGAAAATTGTCCTTGTGATTGAGTTCTCTTTCGAGTGTCTTCAATCTTATTTCACTTTCAATCTATTCGAAACATTTTTATTCTTGTTTTGTTGAAAGAAGGAGCTAGATTTATTTTTTGGCTTGAAAAGAAATACTATGGCTATAAAAAAAATGATAGCAGTTCGAACTCGAAAGTTCATTGCCTCACTACCCGATTCGGGTAGTGTTTCTAGGAGGATATTTACTACCAGTGTGGGCCCACCAACCCCACGACGGGCCAACAGCACGCAGTATTCCCGAACGGTCCCTTATCCAAGTACTAACCGTGCCCAAAACTGCTTAACTTCAGTGATCTTACGAGAACTGGTGTTTTCAGCGTGGTATCGCCGTTGGCATACTATGACTATATATGAACAAAAATATTCCAAGATAAAAAATATAGACCTATATTGAATTATTTATTCAACAGGGTGTCTACCTGATAGATGTTTTCAAATTCACGGCTTTCCTTCGGCCAATTATCAAATTTTCCCTGTCCATATAAAGATTTTCAAAAAATTTTGAAAATTTCAACACGTTTTTGAAAACATCAGATTTCCAAAAATAAAAAAATGTTCAAAGATTTCTGATTTGAAGCAGATTGAGTTCTCATTCAAGTGTCCTTAATCCTATCCCACTTTCGATCTATTTTAAATATTTTTTATTAAAAAAAGGAGCCAGATGTTTCTTGGCATGATTTGGAATAGAGAACTTCGAAAAAGAATTATAACTCTGATCGAGAAGAAGAAAATTTGAAAAAAAATTCTGGTTCAATCCTAAAGTGAAAAGCTAAAGTAAAAATTATAATTTTTGAGGAAGTTTTCTGTTCTGCGGTGAACTGCTAAAATACCCTGACACAATGTAAAAATTGTATTTATTTACTGAACTTCTATGTCGCAACTATTTAATAATTATTTTTGCATATCCTCTATCCCAGGTCTGGATAATTGTGATTATTTACAAAATGTTCTACTCAAAAGTCAAAATTATAATTCGTAATACTAATTTTTCCTCCCAATTGTTAAAATTATATTACTTTACTAACTTAATTAGACCAGTTAATTTTGTTCAACCAACGGAACAAAATACTTTTGTTCATTTGCTTATATAAAAACAAATCGTTAATATTTTCATCTAAAGAGACAACTTTTCTAACTCAAATGTTGAATCTTCAGATAAGAAAAAGAATTTCTAAGAAAGGAGTTCAACTTACAACCAATTAGTTGAATTTTCAAGAAAAAAAATTGAATCCTTAACGAAAAATATAATAGTAGATATTTGAACGAAAAAGTACTTTAATTTTACCTAAAAAAAGAGTTACATTCAATAAAAGGAGATATTTTCAACAAAATAGTTAGATTTTTAAGCAGGAAATATGAATCTTTTATCAATAAGTTTATTTCCAAAAAAAGAGTTCAATTTTTCTATCGGAATAATAGGATGCTTCACCAAAAAACGAATTTTTGACAAAATAGTTGAATTTTTAAGCTAAAAATACGAATTTTCTACAAAACACTCGAGATTTTAACACAAAATCATAAATTTTCAACAAGAAATCAATTTTCGTCCGAATAGTTGATTCTTCAACTAAAGAGATAAATTTTCAACTCAAATGATGAATCTTCAGGTTCAAAAATTAATTCTCAAGAAAGGAGTTCAACTTACAACCAATTGGTTAAATTTTCAAAACAAAAATGATTTTTTAACATAAAATGTAATAGTAGATATTTGATGAAAAAATGCTAAAAGTTTACTTAAAAAACAGTTAAATTCAACAAAAAAAAGGTGTTTCCAACAAAATAGTGGAATTTTTAACCAGAAAATATGAATCTTTCACCAACAAGTTTATTTAAAAAAAAAATAGTTGGATTTTTCTATCGAAGTAGTAGAATTTTTGACCCAAAATACGAATTTTTCACAAAATAGTTGAATTTTCAAGCTAAAAAGACGAATTTTCTGCAAAAAAATCGAGATTTTAAGACAAGAACATAAATTTTAAACAAGAAATCCATTTTCGACCAAATTGTTGATTCTGCAACTAAAGAGAAAAATTTTCAACTGAAATGATGCATATTTAGTTTAAAAAGAAATCTTCATGTAAGGAGTTTAACTTGCAACCAATTAGTTGAATTTTCAACAACAAAAATGATTTTTTAACAAAAAATGTAATAGTAGATATTGAAACGAAAAAATACTTCAATTTTACTTTAAAAACTGTTAAAATCAACAAAATAGATAAATTTTGAACAAAACAGTCGAATTTCTAAACAGAAAATATGAATCTTTTACCAAAAAATGTATTTACAAAAAAATGTTTGATTTTTCTATCGAAATAATAGAATGTTCGACCTAAAAGATGAACTTTTAACAGAATAGTTAAATTTTTGAGCAAAAAAGACCAATTTTCTACAAAACAGTCGAGATTTCAACACAAAAATATGAATTTTTAACATAAGAAAACATTTTCGACCGAATAGTTGAATTTCTTAATAGAATAATAGAATTTACAAACCAACGGACAACTTTTTAACAAAACACTTGCATTTTTCAGCCGAAAAGCTGAATTTTTACAATACAGTTCAGTTTTTAAGTTGAAATTTTAACGTATAAAATTGTAACGAAAAAATTCATTTCACACTTAAAAGTTAAATTTTCAACTGAAAACTATCAATTTTATTTCAAAAATTATTTAGTTGAAATTTCAAATAAGAACACTAATTTTTAACAACAAAGGAAATATTCAACAGTTGCATTATCAACTAAGATAGATTAACTTTCTCTCAAAAGATGAATTTTGAAACCAAAAAGACGAATTTTTAACAAGAGTTTAATTTTCAAACAAAAAAGCTTTTTTACTCCTGAAAGAAAAAAATTGCAACCACTTGTTGAATTTTATATTTTAAATTACCAACTTTACACATAGCACTTCAATTTTTAACACAAAAATATTAATTTTTAACCAAATAGTTGATTTTTCTGCTAAGATTATTGAATATTTGAGAATATTGGAATATTTGAATATTTGAATACATTTCAACAAAATTACTTAAAAAACGGTTGCATTTTTGAAAAAATGACTTCACAAAAAACGGTTGAATTTTTTAAAAGAATAATTACATTTTCAACCAAGTAGAAGAATTTTCAGTTAGAAAAAATAAACAGTTGAATTTTCAAGCCAAAAGGACGAATTTTCTACAAAACAGTTGAATTTTTAACGCTAAAAGATGATTTTTCTAGAAAACAGTTGAATTTTTAACCCCAAAATATCAATATACAGCAAAAAATTTATTTGAAAGCAAGTAGTCAAATTTTAAACTAAAAACTATGAATTTTCATTAAAAAATTAAATAGTTGAATTTTCAGATCAAGAGCTTAATTTTAAACAACAATAAAAACGAATATTCAACACAATAGTTAAAATCGTCAACAAAATAGTATAAATCTTCAACAAAATAGTCAATATTTTTAACGAAATGGTTACAATCTTTAAGAAAATTTTTAACAAATTAGTTTAAGTTTGAACCAAGTAGTGAGTTAAATCCTCAACAAAAATAGATCATTTTTTAACCATATAGATGAATTCAACCATAAAGGATTGAATTTCTGCTATGAAATGGATTTTCGAATAAAAGACTAATTTAAACAAGAGCTGAATTTTCGAACAAGAAGGATTTTTCACTCTTACAAGAAAAAAAAATTCAACCGCATTCTTGTGTATTCAAACGTAAAAGAGAAATTATACAAAAACTTGAAATTTTACCTCAAAAATATTAATTTTCAACCTAATAACTTATTTTTCAGTCGAAATTGTTTAATTTTAATCCGAAAAAAGCGAGTTTTTCAAGAAAATGCGATTTTAAAGAAACTGTTCAATTTTCAAGAAAATAGTTAAATTTTCAATCGAATAGAAGAATTTTTAACAATCCCGGATGAATTCTTAATAAAAAATATAACTAGTGGATTTTTAAATTAAAAAGAATGAACTGTTTAATTATTGAGCTAAGAAGATTAATTTTCTGCAACAGAGTTGAATTTTCAACGCAAAAATATGAATTTTTTACAAAAATATTGAATTTTCAACGAGAAATTAATTTTGAACCAACTAGTTAAATTTTCAACTAAAAACTATGCATTTTTACTAAAAATTAAAATAGTTTAATTTTAAGCTGAAGAACTTAATTTTTAATTTCTAGAAAGGAATATTCAACAAAATAGTTTAAATCTTGAAAAATAAAAAATAAATGTTCCACAAAGTAGTGTAACTTTTAACCAAATAGTGAGTTAAATCCTGAACAAAAACATTAATTTATAACCAAACCGTTGCATGGAAGGTTCTGGGGGTCGCTGATTACGAATTTGAAGTCAAAATTGCAAAATTATAAATGCCCGATCCAACATGGTGTCCAAAAAGTAAAAAAAAGTGAACAAAAATTTATAAAGTAACTTCAAAATGAGGCCTAATGGGATTTTTAGGCCCCTGATTACAAATCTGAGGTAAAAACTCAAAAATTCAAAATGGCGAATACAATACATATTTTGATTTTTTTGCGCTATAATGGAACTGCCATTTTGAATTTGATAGATTTTACTTCAGATTTGTAACCAACGGCCCAAAAAACCCCTTAGACGTTATTTCCAGGTTATTAACTGTTGATCAGTCACAATTACAGTTAGTTTGTGAAAAGGCTGTATTTTTTCATTTCGTTAATTTATAAAATTTATTCGATGAAAAAAAAAATATTTACAAGGTTCCTTAATGTACAGTGTAGTTTGACAATAGTTTTGACTCGATGTTTAGTTTTGTAATTCATCAAGAACTATTTAAAAAATATTGTTGAAAACGATGTCACAAAGGTACTATACCTGTCTGACACCATGCCGCAAAGAGTAAACAAAAAAATGATTAAGTTTTAATAAAAAGAATAATTTTTAAACCAAAAAAAAGCGTTTTTTCAACAAGAGTTAAATATTCGAATAAGTAGTTGATTCTTCCACCGAAATTTTCAAAATTGCGTTAAATATGTTAGTTAATGTTTTCACAGTTCTCTATCCCAGCTAAGTTCAACCAATCAAAGACGTGATTTTTTTTTCTATTTTTATATCTAAAAATAAATTGTTCAAATTGAATAGGCTAATTTCTATATCGACTCCAGCTATGGTACGGGGTACAGTCGACTATGGTACGGGGCACAGTTGACTCTAGTACGGGGTACAGTTGACTATTGTACGGGGCACAGTCGACTATGGTACGGGGTATAGCTGGCTATAGTACGGTATACAGTCGGCTATGATAAGGGGTACATTTGGCTATGGTACGGGGTACAGTCGACAGTGGTACGGGGTACATTTGACTATGGTAAAGGGCAAAGTCGACTATGGTACGGGGTACAGTTGGCTATAGTACGGTATACAGTCGGCTATGATAAGGTGTACAGTTGGCTATGGTACGGGGTACAGTCGACAATGGTACGGGGTACATTTGACTATGGTACGGGTCACAGCTGACTCTGCTATGGGGAGCTGTCGACTATAAACTTCCTGCACTTTCCCTCCCACCTTTCCACAGTTGTCCATTCCGATTGTGAAGCCAAATTTATTCTGAACTGGAAGAAACGAAATGGTGCGAAATATTCCAATTAATTTCAACACATTCGCCGCGTATTTTTCCCTACTGCAAATGCATCACTTCGTGTGAATCAAAATGCGTTTTCGATAATTGGGTGATTTACCGGAAGCGTTGCAAAAGCTGATGGAATCGAGATAGGTGGAGAGACATGGAGATTGTATGAGAGGAATAAATAGTAGACCGAATGAAGGGAAACCGATGGATGTCGGCATTGATTTTACAATGTAAAACATTTCAGAGAACGGGAGTAACTTGGAAAGGCGGGTTTGGTGAGGGGGTGGTTATCCTCTCCGGGACAAAGGATATTGATGGTTAAGGGTATTTGATGGCATATTGCTCGCCTCGCCCGATCTGCCTACAGATCGCTTTGTGATGTCTTCGCTACTGCTTTCCGATGGCACCAGGAACGTATTCCATAATAGCCGGGGGAAACCAGAAACTTCAAAACGATATATCACAGTCAGACGCATAAGTTCTCGCCAAGAATAATGCGAAAAAAGTTGATACGAAATAATTCAATCTCTATATTTCTTATCCGTAAGGGTACGAAAATACGAATACAAATACTCAAGAAGTATTGAAGATATATAACAATGCAGATATGCTATAGAGGATTAATTAATTCGGAATAATTGAAAAATGTCTAAATGAAAGTTTTTAAGAATTGTAGAACAAATAATTCATAATTTAAAAATTGAATATTAATATTAGTGGAATGCCATTATGATGATAATTAAGTCGTTCAAAACTCCTCTCTTCCCCAATCACTTCCTCCTTTCTATCTCCTATCCTATCCTGTCCTATCAGATCCTATTTCATCATATCTTATCTCGTACACTCTCCCCTTACTCCCCTACCTTCCACCTAATTCTCCTAACTCTCACACTACTTCCTGTCCTTCTCGGAACCTCTACATCATTGCACTTGCTTTTCCTCCTCATCCCAACCCCACCACAAATCCTCCTCCACTGCTTCCCCTCACCGCCTACTTCTACTACCATACTAGACTTTTTAAGCCCTAATCTACCCCGTTCATACTTTCCATAAAAACATTCCACACTTCCCTTTCTTCACTTCTCCTACCTCTCATATCATCCATCCATTCCTCCACATCCCTTATCCTATTACACCTCATCACGACCTCTTTCTCTCTTCCCTTGCTTCTTGTAGTTCACCACACTTCCCCCGATTTCACCCACTACCCACTTCCATAATACCCAGGTGAAAAATGCATGTATAGTTTATGTATAGTGAACAAGAAAATGATATTTTTCATTTGCTTTATAAATTTTCCTGTCTGACAAGTGAATAATATCAGTATTTTTCGACTATATATGAACTATATATAAACTTTTCACATAAGTAGCATACTTTCCCTGTAATACTAGCCTGCAGAAGACCTCTCCTACCCCCCTCCAACTTCCCAATTGCTCAATTCCCCTCAATTACATCCCTTCACCGCCTACTTCCTTCTCATACTAGCCTTTATAAACCTTTCCATACCTCATCCCTACTACCCCTACTACCCCTACTTTTACTTCCGCTACTGCCTCTCAATTCATCTACTTCCCTTTCTCTACTTCCACTCCACTCAGTTTTCCTACTTTCCCACTCACTACCTCTACTTCCCTATCACTCACTTCCCCTACTTCCCCTCCGGGGAAAGGTACTATGCAAAATCGGAGATGCCTAGCCAATCAGAAAATCCAACAATTTTTGATAAAAGTGCATTCTCTTTTATTGAAAAGTCTACTTATTATACTTTTGGTTCAGAATTAATCTATTTTGGTTAAAAATTCGACTATTTGGTTGAAAACTTAATTATTTTGCCCAAAACGAATTTTTTGTTTGAAATTTATACTCTTGGCTTTAAAGTTAAACTGGTTTGTTAAGAAGTTGTGTTTTATGGTAAAAATTCTATTATTGTGGTGAAAAAATCATCAGTTAGGTTGAAAATAAACTTTTTGGTTGAAAATTCACATTTTCGGGTTCAAAATTCTACTGTTGACAATTCCAAACTAAAATCTTGTTTTTTTTTTTTAAATATCAACTATTACATGTTTCGCTGAAAATCCATCTTTTTCATTGAAAATCAAATTACTCGGGTAATTTATAATTAATAATAATAATTTTTTAATTTAATTTTTAATTTAATTCGATTAATTAATTTTTAATTAATTTTTAATAATTAATTTAATTCGAGTAATTTTTAATTCGAGAAGGTTGTCCCACATTTTGAAAAATACATTTTATTGCTTGAAGGTTTAGTTATTTTGTTGAAAACTTTGTTTCAAGATTAATTTTTGAAACTAAAACTTTACTTATTACATTTGTAATTTCTTTTTCAATTTAACAATTTATTTTTAAAATAATTTTCTTTAAAATTCAATTGTTTTGTAAAAAATTCAGATTTTTCGCTCAAAAATTCAACTATTTTGTTGGAAATTTGTCTTGCAATTTCAAAATTTCTCTATTTTTGTAGAAAATTCAATTATTTAATTAAAATTGAATTTTTTATAGGAAATTTATATTTTCGGGTTGCAATGTCAACTGTTTTGTTGAAAATTCATCTCTTTAGCTACAATTTCAACTTTTTTGTTGAAAATTATTCGTTTGGGATGAAAATTCAACAGTTTTGTAAAAAGAAATTCTTTCGAGCTTCAAAATTCAATTGTTTTGTCCAAAATTCGTCTTTTGATATGACAATTCTATCAATTTGGTATAAAATTAAGCTACTTGGTCAAACATTTATGTTTAGGTCGGAAATTCATATCTTCGGGTTAAAAATTCAACTGCTTCGTTGAGAATTCATCCTTTTTGATTAAAAATCAAAGTACATGGTGGAAAGTTCTACTGCTTGTTAAATTTCACTGATTAAAAACTTGATTATTTTCTTAACAAATCTTTGTTTTTTCTTCAGAGAATACATTTTTTGAACAAAAATTCAACTATTTCATTTTTAGATAGAAATTAATAGTTTTCAATAGAAAATTCAACTTTTCTCTTAGAAAGTCGATGTTCGGATTGAAAATTCAAATTTTTGAAAGAAAATTCATTTTTTCTGGCTTCAAAATCCGACGCTTGCCTCAAAAATTCTATTATTCTGGTAGAAAATTCAAGTGTTTAGTTGAAAAATAAAATTTTATCTAATAATTTATATTTTTGCGTTAAAAATTCAGCTGTTTTGAAAAATTCCTCCCATTTTAGTTCAACTTTTATGAATTAGAATTAAAATATCTTCTTGGTTCAATCATCAACTATTCCATTTTTTATCGAAAAATTATATTTTTCATTGTAAACCAAACTACTTGATTGAAAGTTGTACTATTTGGTTGAAGATGAGCATTTTTGTTGAAAATCAATATTTTCGTTCAAAAAGTTAATATGTTTCCTTGAAAATTCCTCTGTTTTTTTAATTCAACAGCTTTTAAATTATGATAAGAAAAAGTGTTTGTTTTAAATTTTCATTTTATTTTCAAGTTTACATTTTTATCTTAGAATTTATCTCTTTGGTTGAATTTCATTTTTTTTTTCAATTCAAAACTGAAATCTTGTTTTATTCGAAATATCAACTATTACATATTTCGTTGAGATATCTTTTCGAATAAAAAATGGAACTACTTGAAAGGAAGTTGAAAGCCTTGGTTTAAAATTCTTTTTCCTCCAATTGAAAATTCATCCTTTTAGTTGAAAATTTGTCTCTTAGATTAAAAATTCGAATGCTTTGTTGGAAATGTTCTTTTTGGTTGAAAATTTATCTTTTTTATTTGACAATTCAACAATTTATTTCGAAATGTATTTTTTTTTTTCGTTGAAAATTCAACTATTTTATGAAAAAGTCATCCTTTCTGGTCATAAATTTAACTGTTCTCTTGAATCTCTGTATTTTCTAAAGAAAAATTCATCTGTTTGGATCTCAAATTTAACTTTCTTCTAAAGAATTCGTCTTTTTAGCTTCGAAATTCGATTTTTGTGTTAAAAATTTGTCCTTTGGTTCGAAAATTCAACTGTTTAGTAAAAAAACGTTTCTTTGGTTCGAAAAATCAACTATTGAATTAAAAATTTGTCTTATGGTTAAAAAATTCTATGATTATGTTAAAAAATACTGACCGTTGGTTGACAATTCTTCTTTTTTCTTGAATTTAATAGTTTATATTTATTTTTATATATCTTTTATTATTATTTTCATTCAGTTTTTTATATTTACTATTTATATTTATTCTATGATTCATCCTCTTTATCGGAATTTAAATGTTTTTAATTAAAAATTAAAATCATGTTTAGGTGTTAATATCAACTATTACATATTTCGTTGAGAATTTATCTTCTTTAATCGAAAATTCAACTATTCGGTTGGAAGTTGAACTTCTTTGTTAAAAATTCATTTTTTTTTTTGAAGTGAAGATTCATTATTATTGTTTTAAAATTTGTCTCTACTGTTTTGTTAAAAATCTATTTTTTTGGTTAAAAATTGACCTTTTTTATGAAATCCAAGTTTTTGGTGGAAAATATATCTTTTTCGGTAAAAAATTCAAGTATTAGGTAGAAACCCAACTATTTTCTTGAAAAATTAAGCTTTTTGTTGAATATATAACTAGTTTTTGAAAGGCCATCTTTATTGGTTGTAAATTTAACTGTTTTGTTCAAGATACGTATATTTAAAACGAAAATGTGTTCTTTTGGATTTAAAATCCAATAACTGTATTCTAAAAAAATGGTCTATTTGGCCTAAAATGTCAATTATTTGGTTAAAAGTGGAACTGTTTTTGGTTTAAGTACAAGTTTTTTCCTTTTTAAAATTGGACCATTTGAATGAAAATTCATCTTTGTAAGCTGCTAATTTCACTATTTGGTTAAAAAATCAACTTGCTTGTTGACCATTTGTCTCTTTTGCTCAAAAGTTTAATTATATTGTTGTTAATGCAACTATTTTTTCTGAAAGTAATTTTGTTGTTTTTTGAAAATTTAATTATTCAAAAAAATCGTCTCTATTTGATGAAAATTGATTTTTCCGGGTTTTAGAGTCAACTGCTTTCTAAAATGCATTTACAACAATATAATTGAACTTTTAAGCAAAAGAGACGAATGGTCAACAAACTAGTTCATTTTTTCAACCAAATAGTCAAATCGGCAGTTTACAAAGATGAATTTTCATCCATATGGTCGAATTTCAAAAAGGAACAAAATTGAACCTAAGCCAAAAATAGTTCCATTCTTAACAAAATTATTGACATTTCGGGCAAATTGGACAATTTTTTCAGAAGCCAGTTATTGAATTTTGAATCTAAAAGAAAGAATTTTCGTTCCAAAAATACGGATATTTACCAAAAGATTTAATTTACGGTCAATAAAGATAGCATTTCAACAAGCTAGTTATATGTTCAACAAAATGCTCAAATTTTATACAAAATAGATGAATTTCTACATAATACTTGAATTTTTAACCGACAAAAATATATTTCCCACCGAAAAGTTGAATTTTATAAAGAAGATAAATTTTGAACGAGAAAAATCAATTTTCAACAAAACAGTCGAATTTTCAATCATAGAGACGAATTTTCAACTCTCATCATGCATCTTTATTGAAAAATTGAGGATGAATCGCCAAATAAATATGAATGGTAAGGATAAAAAAATAAATAAAAATGAAAATAAAAAATATATGAAATTGAATCTAAAGTATTAAATTTTAGAGAACAGAAGAATTTTCAACAAACGATTGAACTTTCAACCCGTAAATACGAAATTAAAAAAAAAAGAGGTAATTTTTGATCAAATCGTTAAACTTCTTACCAAAATAATAGAATTTGTTATTAAAAAGTTGAGAATTCAATACGAAAATATGAATTTTAGACAAAAAATTCATTTTCAACTCAATAATTATATTTTTTACCAGAACCATAGAATTTTTTAACCATGATTTTTTTTTTTTAATTCAACAGTTGAATTTTCAAGCCAAATACGTTTTCTACCAAACAGTTGAATTTTCAAACCAAAAGTGAGATTTTTAACAGAAAAGTTGAATTTCGAAGCTAAAATACAAATTTTTCAGAAGAAAGTTAAATCTTAGATTTAAACAGATAAATTTTTCTTCCAAAAATACGAATATATTACAGAGCAGTTAAATTTTTGACCGAAAGATATGACTTTAAAACAAAAGTTGAATTTTCAACAACAAAAAAATACATATTGGAACAAATTGTTGAATTGTCAAATAAGGAAGATAAATATTTTAGCAAAAATAACATTTTCGGCCAAATAGTTTAATTTTCAAACTAAGTGACGAATTTTCAACTAGGAGGATGAATCTCTAATTAAAACAAAAAATAATTTTAAACAAAGGCTTTCAACTTTCCATTTATTAGTTCAATTTTCAATTTAAAAAAATATCTTAACAAGATTTCAATTTTGAATTTGAAGAAATGAAATTCAATCGAATATATGGATTCTAAATTCTAAATTCGAAATAACTTTTTGAAACGAAAATATTAATTTCAGACCAAAATGTTATTCTTCAACCAAATAGTTGAATTTTCTACCAAAACCTAGAATTTTAAAATAAAAAGACGGATTCTTAACAAAACAGCTGAATTTTTAAGCCGAAAAACGGAATTTTCTACAGAACAAACCATTTTTTAACAAAAAATTAATTTCAAACTAATTTTCAACAAAGTACAAAGTAGTTTGGTTCTTGAACAAAAAGATAATTTCTCGACAAAAAATGTAATAGTTGATAATTACACTGAAAGATATTTTTATTTTAATTCTTATCAGTTGAAACGAGGAATTTCTGACCAAACAGTTGAATTTTTAACCCAAAAATATGAATTATCAGATAAAAAGTTTATTTTCGAAAAATTGTTAAATTTTTTCCCAGAATAATAGAATTTTTTAGTCAAAAGTCGAATTTTAAAGCCAGAAAAATGAATTTTCCTTAAAAAATTGGAATTTTTAACCCAAACGACGATTTTTTAACAAGAAGTTGTTAAATTTGAGTTCCAAAAATTAATTTTTTCACGAAATAAAAGATTTGTTAGCGAAATAATTTAATTTTTAACTAGTGAAATTTAAGAAAGTGGTACAACTTTTCATCAAGTAGTTGAATTCTTAATCAAAAGGATAAATTCTCAAGGACACAGTTGAATTTTTAACCCAAAAATATGAATTGTTATATGAAAAGTTAATTTTCAACAAAATAGTTGAATTTTCTACCAGAATAATCGAATTTTTAAGTCAAAAGTCTGATTTTTAAGCTAGAGAAATGATTTTTCTCCGAAAAAGTTGAATTTTCAACCCAAACGACAATTTTCTAACAAAAAAGATAATTTCCTATTAAAAATTATTAATTGTTATTTCAAAATGGGATTGATGAATTTATTACGAAAAATTAATTTTTTCACGGAATAAAATATTTGTGAACAAAATAATTTAATTTTCAACTACTGAAATTTAAGAAAGTACTACAACTTTTCATCGAGTAGTTTGATTTTCAATCAAAAAGGATGAATTTTCAACGAAAAAGTTGAATTTTCATCCCAAAAAAATGAGTTATTGAATAAAAAGTTAATTTTTAACCAAAATGGTTAAATCTCCTACCAGAATAATAGAATTTTTAAGTCAAAGATCGGATTTTAAAGCCAGAAAATGAATTTTTTTCAAAAAAGTTTAATTTTCAACCCAAACGACGATTTTTTAATAAAAAATTGAATTTTTTATTGAAAAACTATTAATTTTCATCTAAAAATGGAAAAGTTAAATTTCAGTTCAAAAATTAATTTTTTTACTGAATAAAAGATTGTTGACAAAGTAATTTAATTTTTAAACACTGAAATTTAAGAAAGTAGTACAAATTTCACCGAGTAGTTTAATTCTTATTCAAAAGGATCAATTCCCAAGGACACAGTTGAATTTTTAACCCAAAAATATGAATTATTATATGAAAAGTTAATTTTCAACCAAAATGGTTGAATCTCCTACCAGAATAATAGAATTTTTAAGTAAAAAATCGGATTCTAAAGCCAGAAAATTAATTCTCTTCAAAAAAGGTGAATTTTCAACCCAAATGACTATTTTTCAACAAAAAAGTTGAATTTCATATTAAAAACTATTACTTTTTATTTAAAAATGGAATAGTTGAATTTCATTTCAAAAAATTAATTTTTAACGAAAAAAAAAAGATTTGTTAGGAAAATAATTAAATTTTTAATCAGTGAAATATAACAAAGCAGTACAACTTTCCACCAAGTAGTTTGATTCTTAATCAAAAAGGATGAACTCTCGACGAAAGAGTTGAATTTTTATCCCGAAAATATGAATTATTATATAAAAAGTTAATTTCCAGCAAAATAGTTGAATATCCTACCAGAATAATAGAATTTTTAAGTAAAAAGTCGGATTTTAAAGCTCGAAAAATGAATTTTCTTCGAAAAAGTTGAATTTTTTATTAAAAACTATTAATTTTCATCTAAGAATGGAAAAGTTGAATTTCAGTTCAAAAAATTAATTTTTTACTGTATAAAAGATTGTTGAAAAAAAAAGTTAATTTTGAACTACTGAAATTCAAGAAAGAAGAACAAATTTTCACCGAGTAGTTTGGTTTTCAATCGAAAAGGATGAATTCTCAACGAAACAGTTGTATTTTCAACCCAAAAATACGAGATATTATATAAAAAGTTAATTTTCAACAAAATAGTTGAATTTTCTACCAGATTTGTTAACAAAATTTTTTGGTTGACTTTTTCCCTTTTTCTCCCTCTTTTTTCATTATGTTATTTTTGTCTCTAATAAGCCGAAAATTGAGGTTGCTTTGGAATTCTATTTTTTGATAATGAATATTTTTTCTGCTTTTTTTCAATCTAAATTTGTTTAAAATTTAAAAAAATTTTCTCGATACATAATCAGAATTTTCTTTCAGATAGTAAATTATTCCGAATTTTTATGAAAGCACTTTGTGGTCCATGGAACAAGCTATCACAGCATCAACTGAAAGGGAAGTAGATCCATTACTTAAAAGGGATCAATATTTTCAATATTCCTAAATGGAACTTTTTTTCTATGTCCTCCGGCCTTTGAATCACATCGGTCGCGATGCTGCCACCCGTGGTGCTGTTTTAACCATTCTTCTTCGTTTTTTATTCGCGACGTGAAATCGAGAAAACAGCGAATATGTGGTTTTGACAATAAAGGATGTTAGCGCCGGTCACCCCTTCTCAATTTTGACGACCGAATATCCAGCGAGTCATCACCAATGCAGAAACACCCGCTCAATTCCACAAATGGGGATCCTACGTGCTCGAGTATCACTTTTCACCCCTCATCAAATTCAAACAAATTCTTGAGTTCAGTAATTACTTTTTATTATTATTTATTTCCTTTTTCTTGACCATTTTTTTATATAAAAATGTAGGGTATAAGTACCGTTTTCGAGCACGTTTGTCCCATTAGGGGCCGTTCAAAGACCGTTTGAGGCTATTTCGAAAACTTCTTCCACCCTTCCACTTTGGACAAAATTTTTTACTTGGATTTCATTTGATGAGTATTCAAAAACCAGAAGCGATTTTTTAGTCAGTAGGGAAAGAAAATTTTAACAAAATTGTTGAATTTGCAAAAGAAGAAGTCGAACTCTAGAAGAGAGTTGAATTAAAAAAAATCAATTTTTAACAAAAAGTTAAATTTTCTACAGAAATAATAGAAAGAAAAGAAGAAAAAAGAAGAAAACAAAACTAATTCTCAACAAAGTAGTTAAGTTTTAAACGAAAGAGATGAATGTAAAAACAAAATTAATTCTGAATAAAGTAGTATAACTTTCAAGAAAATAGTTAAATTTTTTATCAAAAAGATGAATTTTCGACAAGAAAATTAATATTTTATCAAAAAAGGTATACTTTGAACAAAAAAATAGAATTTTTAACAAAATTATTGAATATTTAAGCCGAACAAAAAAAGAATTATCTACAAAAAAGTTGAAATTCATATTTTCGTATTAAGATCTCAACTTTTTTGTAGAAAATTCTATCATTTTTGTAGCATATTTAACTATTTGGTCAAAAATTACCTATTTTTTTGAAAATTCATATTCACGGGTTGAAAATTCAACTGTTTATTGAAAATTCTTTTTTTTTTCTTTCTTAAATTCGATAGTAAAATTTCTTAAAGCAAATAGTAGAATTGATTCTCAACTAAATAAAAAAAAATAATTTTCAACAAGGAATAGTTTCATTTTGAACCAAAGAGGTGTATGTGAGAAAAATTAATTCTTAATAATGCAGTATAACTTCCAATAACATAGTGAAATTTTTTATGAAAAAGATGAATTTTCCACAAGAAAATTAATATTCAATAAAAAAAAATGCTTTGAACAAAATACTAGAATTTTCAACAAAACTGTTGAATATTACAAAAAAATAAAAAACGAGTTATCTAAAGAAAAGTTGAAATTCATATTTTCGTATTAAAATCTCAACTTTTTTGTAAAAAATGCTATTATTTTGGGAAAATATTCAACTATTTGGTCAAAAATTAACAATTTTTTAAAAAATTCAAATTCATGGGTTGAAAATTCAACTGTTTGTTGAAAATTCTTCTTTTTTTCTTTGGTAGAAAATTGATATTCGATCAAAAAAGGTATAATCCAAACAAAATACAAGAATTTTCAACAAAATTGTTGAATATTTCAGAGAAAAAAAAATTATCTACAAAACAGTTGAAAGTTATATTTTCGTATTGAAATCTCAACTTCTTTGTAGAAAATTCTATAACTTTGTTAGAAAATTTAACTATTTGGTCAAAAACTAATTATTTTTTCAAAAATTCATATTTACGGGTTGAAACTTCAACTGTTCTTTGAAAATTCTTTTTCTTCTCTAAATTTATCGGTTAGATTTTTTAAATTTAATAGAAGAATTGATTCTCAACGAGAGAAAAAAACTAATTTTAAACAAAATAGTTTAATTTTGAACCAAAGTGGTGAATTTAAGAGAAATTAATTCTTAATAATGTTTCTTGCAATTCTTAATAAAACTTTGAAGCAAATAGTTAAATTTTTCACCAAAGAGATGAATTTTCCACAAGAAAATTCATATTCTATCAAAAAAGGTATACTTTGAACAAAAGACTAGAATTTTCAACAAAACTGTTGAATATTTAAGTAAAATAAAAAACGAGTTATCTAAAACAAAGTTGAAATTCATATTTTCGTATTAAAATCTCAACTTTTTTGTAGAAAATTCTATTGTTTTGGTAGAATATTCAACTATTTGGTCCAAAATTAACTATTTGTTTGAAAATTCATATTTACGGGTTGAAAATTCAACTGTTTGTTGAAAATTCTTCTTTTTTTCTTTGGTAGAAAATTAATATTGTATCAGAAAAGGTATACTTCAAACAAACTACCTAGAATCAGCTTGAGCGACCTTTGAATGTTATTATAAGGATCTGAAAAAAATCAAAATGCAATATTGAATTGTAAATAAGACAATTTAGAGGCGCCAGGAGTGAATAATCAATGAATAGCGTCAATTTAATTTGAAAATGGTCATTTTTGCCCTAAAATGACCTTCAACGACTTCTGATTGTTATTGTAAAAATATGAAAAAAAATCTAAGTTCAATATTCCATAGTAAACGACACAATTGATACACGCCACAAATTAATAATCAATAAAAAGCGACAATTGAATTAAGAATAACTATTTTGCCCTAAAATTACCTTGAAAGACCTTTGAATTTTATTATAAGAATCTGAAAAGAAGCTGAGTGCAATGTTGAATTTCAAAGAACACAATTCATACGCGCCAGAAATGAATCATCAATGAATAGGGTCAATTTATTTGGGAATGACCATTTATGCCCTAAAATGGCCTTGAGCAGCGACCTTTGAATGTTGTTATAAGAATCTGAAAAAAATCTGAGTGCAATATTGAATTTGGAGGAACCCAATTCATACGCGCTAGAAAAAGATAATCAATAAATAGCGTCAATTTCTTAAGATTGCCATTTTTCCCCTAGAATGACCTTGACCGACCTTTGAATGTTATTATAAGAATCTGAACAAAATCTAAGTGCATTATTGAATTGTAAACAACACAATTCATACACGCTAGAAATGGATAATCAATCAATAGCGTCGATGTAATTTAAAAATGGTCATTTTTGCCCGAAAATGACCTTCAACGACCTTTGAATGTTATTGTTAAAATACGAAAGAAAGCTCAGTTCAATATTGAATTGTAAACAACACAATTGATATACGCCAGGAACTAATAATCAATAAATAGCCTCAATTGAATTAAGAATGGCCATTTTTGCCCTAAAATGACCTTGAGCGACCTTTGAATGTCATTCTAAGAATCTGGAAAAAATCTGAGTGCAATATTGAATTGTAATCAACACAATTCATACACGCCAGAAATTAGTAATCAATAAATAGCGTCAATTGAATTAATAGTAGCCATTTTTGCTCTAAAATTACCTTGAGCGACCTCTAAATGTTACCATAAGAATCTGAGAAAAATCTGAGCGCAATATTGAATTGTAAACAACACAATTCTTACAATCCAGGTACTAATAATCAATAAATAGCGTTAATTCAATTTAAAAATAGTAATTTATGTCCTAAAACGACCTTCAACGACCTTTGAATGTTATTGTAAAAATATTTTAAAAAATCTGAGTGAGTTCAATATTGAATTGTGAACAACACAATTCATACAAGCCAGGAATTAAAAATCAATAAATAGTGTCAATTGAATTAGGAATGGCCATTTTTGCCCTAAGATAACCTTAAGCGACCTTTTAATGTCATTCTAAGAATCTGAAAAAAATCTGAGTGCAATATTGAATTGTAATCAACACAATTTATAGACGCCAGAAATTAATAATTAATAAATAGCGTCAATTGAATTAATAGTGGCCATTTTCGCTCTTAAATGACCTTGAGCGACCTTTGAATGTTATTAGAAGGATCTGAAAAAAAGCTGAGTGCAATGTTGAATTTCAAATAACACAATTCATACGCGCCAGAAATGAATCATCAATGAATAGCACCAATTCAATTAAGAATGAGCATTTTTGCTCTAAATGATCTTGAGCAACCTCTAAATATTTTTTTCAGAATTCTGAATATGCTAGTGAATAGCTCTTAATTTTCATCGCGTGTATAACAAAAATCTGTCTTATAGATAAAACTACGTCACAAATTTATAGGCGTTTTTAAGAATGTGACACTTTATATGTTTAGTGGAATATTCAATTTTTTTTAAAGATTGTATTTAAAGTCATGTGTGTGAAAGTAGTCTGTGCACTTGGATTTTTTGTTATGTTTCTTAAACCTAACAAAACTTCTGGACCAATTCTTTCTATTGATTATGATTATTGAATATAGGGTAAAAATCCATATTATGGAACATTGTCATAGTTTCTGAAAAATATGATAAAAATCTAAATTACAAACAATTTTTAACTTATTTCGTATTTATAATAACATATTTTTGATTTTTAATAACTAATGTATTGATAACGTTAATTTATTCCTGGAAATGTCTTCAAATGTAGAGAAAAAGAAATAGATTAAATGCCCGTGTCAGGTTGCATGAAAAAAACTGTCTGTCGGAGTGAAACAGTGACGTCTGTCATTGCGATAGTTTCAACTTTTTGAGATATATATAAATGATCCAAGATACTTGAAACATGTGAATCAAAAGTTTGACTCATTATCTACTTATTGATGAAGAATTTTAAGTTTTTTGATAAAGAATTTATTTTTTATTTAGGTGTTTCATAAATGGTACAACAATTTTTGAATCATCCGTATTTATGGAACAGTATATTCAGTGTTTCATGCCCCCCGTACGCTCATTTTTATAAGTGGTCCGTAATTATGAAACAGCGAGACGTGAGAGCAATATTTATCTAACTTAGTATTAATAATTGTTGAATATTTATAAAAAAAGCAGTTATTCAAAATAAATGTTAGGACGGTGTATATATCTATAAATTTGCATTTAGGTAAGTACTGAGATTTAAAAATTTCATCAAAATGAAAAACTAGCCTCAAAAATTTGCAAGTTCGATCATACATATTGATTTGTGTTAATTAAATCAATAATTTTCTATTTCAGATAAGAATTCCAATTGCGTGAACATGGGTCGAGACGGGTGTTTCGCTGAGAAAAGCTGCTGCAGCATACGGAGTGCCTATTGCTATGCTTTCCAGAAAAAAAGGAAACCCTGAGACATTCAAACAAAAAACTGCACCACCAACAGTATTTTCTGATAGTGAAGAACAAAAAATGGTAGAATGGATTCTATTCAGAGCTAAGCGAGGGTTACCAGTAACTGAAACAGAACTGTTGTATTCTTTTCAACAATATGTGAATCTGTCAAGCAAACAAAAATCCATTTATTGACGGCCGGCCGAGTCGACATTGGTATAAGGGTTTTCGAAAACGAAACTCTAAATTGTCAATCAGAAAACCACAAAATTTAACTGACAGTAGAGGAGCAGTCAGTGGCGATGACCTGAAAGATTGTTTTGATGAACAAGCGAAGTATTTAAGTGAACAAAAATTAATGGATATTCCTTCTACCAGAATTTTTAACTGTGACGAGACTTATGTAAGTTTATGCCCTCCATCAGAGAAGGTTTTATTAGATAAGGGAAGCCGTTCTGCTGACAAGGTAGTAGATTCTGAGAAAAAAGGCTTCACTGTTTTGTTCATGTACAATGCTAATGGTGATCGTGCACCCCCCACACTGATGTTGCCTTACAAACCAGAGGTCCCAGAGAAAATTGTTAAAAATTGTCCAGAAGGTTGGGGTATCGGCCTCTCAGATAATGAGTCGATGACTTCTGAGTCATTCTATGAGTATATAACAAATATATTATATCCATGGTTAGTGAAACAAGGAACTGAGTTCCCAATTGTGTTATATTTAGATGATCATTCCCCACAGATGATTATGCCTCTGATTACATTTTGTTGTAAAAACCACCCGTTCAAAGAAGCTTGGAAGAAAGCTGTACCAAGATGGAAACATTCTAGATATGTTCCCTAAGTAAAAAAAGAAGAGTTTCCATTAGTTTTACAGTTTGCTTTAGATAATATGAAAGAAGAAAAGAATGCTGTTATCAGTGGATTCAAAGCTGCAGGCTTGTATCCTTTCGATCCTTCTACAGTTGACTATGATGTTTTTAATAAAAGAAAAAAACCAAAAACAACTCTGAAGAAATAATGCAAGACAAATTGACTGAAGATAAACAAAAACATCTATCAACTTTCGAAAACAATTTATCGAAGGATCTTTTGGATCAAGCCTCGATTTTGGATGATAAAATTCACGATGATATGAATTCAAACGATAAAAGTTATTCTTCTAACCGAGAGTTTCCTCCTCTGATAAATAATCCTACTCTGAAGGAAGCAGCATCTCCTGAATTACTATAAGAAATTATAGTAGAAAATGATCCTTTAGAAATTGTCTTACGAGCTCAGTCAGTCATTGATGAGAGTAGTGATGTAAATTCACTCAAATTGGCTTATATTTGAAAAAATAACGCTGCTGATGAATTAATATTTGATTTAAATGTTTTGGACGCTGATAATCGAACAGGTTTGCAAATAAATTAGAACACAATCTTTCGTACTTAATCTGCATTTAAGAATAGAAAAAAAAAAAAAATTTCCTCAGATTCTCTTGATACTAATTCCGCTATTACAACTGCTACTACCACCGCTTTTGCTGTCCCAGCTATGGACAAACATTCAAAGGCTCAAAGATATGAAGAACTTTGTGAATCAGTTATTAGCAAAGAGAATGACTCTAAATCTGCTAATAAAAGTAAGTAAAATAATATTGAAAAATCAGTGTAAAGAAATGTTAACGTTAATAATAATACTTGTGATATTTTTAGGTTGAAACTGATGTTGAAAACCCTTTTGACAACGCTTTTAAGATGCCAACTAATTACTTACAAAAAAAAAAGGATTAAAGTAGAGTCATCAGGCAAGCCCAAAATACCTTCTGCTGATACATCTGATCAATGGATGTAATATCACCCGAAAAAAGCAACTGATCGTAAAACAAAAGAAGAAGAGCAACAAAAAAGAAAACAATTACTAGAGGGGAAAAAACTGGTAGCTGAAGAACGTAAAAAACTTCAAGAAAAATGAAAGCAATACAACAAAAAATCAAAGAAGAACTGAAGTAGCTTAATTTTAAATTCAATTTTGAGTACATCTGTTCTTTATTCCTTACCTATCAATCCAAAGATTGGAAACTGTTCTTGTCATACTTATTTGGCAGGTGAATGTTTATTTATTCATTGCTAATTCGCTTAATTTTCAAATCTAATTGTATTCATACTTCATTATAACATTGATCAACTTTTGATACTATGAATAAATGAATTAATAACTGAAACAAAAATGTTCAATCAATTTTATCATTTAATTTATTAATATGTTCAACTAAAGCTCACTTTATAATCATTTCTATCGCTTCTTTAGATATCAGGCAAACAATTAACTTGAAAAAATTCAATTATTCAACTCTACTTTCTTTTAAATAATATAAAATATACAACTCCTATTTATACGATGTTCCCTAATAATGCTCTTTATCTTATTATTCAAATAATCTTACATTTTTGAAAGGATTGAAATTCGCAGACTTTTTATTCCAAAGGGCAAAAAATCGACAGCCTTATGCAATCACGAACGTTGGCTTCCCATCAACAATAATTTTGAGATAGTTTCGAGATAATAATCTAAAATGACGCCATGCTTTTCGTAATAATTGCCAAGGTTTTATAGAAAATATAATTTTCTACTTGTATTTTTCTTCGCGATTTATCTTTTAAATGTGGGGTAAGAATATCGAATCATTTCTGATAGTAGGTGACGTAAAAGAGAAGAAATTAAAGGCAATGACAAATTTACGTCTCGTGGATAATTGAAATAAATAAAGGAATAATAGAGGGACGTCGAGCAGGACTGAAAAGAGAGGGGTGGGTCTGTACAACCCCTTGACATCTGTAATTAAATGAAAACAAAAAGAAAGTAATCGTACGACTCTTCCAACCCCCACCGCGATTTTTCTCTTTTTGCGCTCTTTTCGTGCCTGCTGGCCGAGTCAAGGCAACGAAATGAGAGAATCAGATAGGGTGAGACAATGGTCCTCTTCCTGCCGTGAATGAAATGTCACCGACCGGATGTGCAAAAGCAAATTTGTTCGAATTTTTCGATCCATTCATTTTCATTCTCAGCACATTCAATTATTATTCAAACTAAATTAGCCGAAAAAAACTAGAGAAAGTCCATTAATTACGTGAGGATTATTTTTGTATCCCCCCCGGCGGCGGGGCGGGGGGGGGGGGGGGTTTTTTCACTCCCCCCCCCCACCTCTTTTACGTAAGATTTTGGATTTCCTCCTCGATACGATGATGATTTCCAGAGATTTGAGAGGCTTGTAAGTGATTTCAAAGATTTCAAGGAATTTAGATGATTTTACGGAATTTTTATGGATTTCGGAAGATTTAAACGGGTTTTGAAGATTTCGAAGGATTTTGTAGGATTTCAAAAGATCTATTGAAATTTCAAATTACTTTGGAATATTATGAAAGATTTTTAAAGAATTTCGAGGAATTTTAACGGCTTTCGAAAAATTTCAATAGATTTTAAAATAATTCAAGGGATTTCAAGAAATTCGGAATGATTTCCATAGATGCTGGAAATTTCTAGAGATTTAAAAGGATTTTAAGTCATTTCGTAGATTTGAAGAGATTTAAAATGATTTGCAGATATTTTAGGTGTTTTTTTTTTACAGATTTTAAAGATTTTTCGCGATTTCAAATGATTTCTGAATATTATGAAGGATTTTGAAGGATTTCGAGGAATTTTAACGGCTCTCAGAAAATTTGAATAGATTTTGAAATATGTTAAGAGATTTCAACTGACTTGCAAAGATTTCCGCAGTTTTTAAAGATTGATAGAAATTCGAAGAGATTTCAAGTGATTTCAAAGACTTGAAAAAGAGTGATTGGAGTCTCCAAAGATTTCTGAATATTATGAAGAATTTTGAGGAATTTCGATTAATTTTATTGGCTTTTAAAAGACTTTAATGGGTTTTGAAATATTGACAGGGATTTGTGAAGATTTTTAAGGATTTCCAAGGATGCTGAAGATTTTTAGAGATTTGAAAGAATTTTGAGTGATTTCGGAGATTTGAAGGGCTTTCAAATGATTTGCAAAGATTTCAAATGATTTCAAGGGATTTTTTACGGTCTGTAACAGATTTAAAGGGGCTTTGATGATTTCAATGGATTTTGTGAGATTCCCAAAGAATTATCGTAATTTTGAACGATTGTCAAATATTATAAAGGATTTTTGAAGGATTTCGTGGAATTTTATTGGCTTAAAGAAGGTTTCAATTGATTTTTAAATATTTGGGGGTATCTCAAGAGATTCGAGAGAATTTTCACGGATTTCAAAGATTTCTGAAGATTTTAAGGGGTTTCAAGTGATTTCGGCGATTTAAAACGATTTCAAATGATTTGCAAAGATTTCAAATAATTTTAAGGGAGTTTTACCCTCTGTAAAATATGTAATGAGTTTTTTTATGGTTTAAATGGATTCTGTAAGCTTCCCAAAAATTATTGAAATTTCAAATGATTTCAGAATATTTTAAATGATTTTTGAGGGAGTTTGAGAAATTTGATTAATTTAAAGAAGATTTCAATAGATTTATAAATATTTTGAGGGATTTCAAGAAATTCGGGAGGACTGCCAAGGTCTTCTAGGATTTCTGGAGATTTTAAGGGATTTTAAGTCATTTCAACGATTTTAAGGGATTTCAAATTATTTGCGACGATTTCGAATGAGTTTAAGGGATTTCCAATATGGGTAAGGGATTTAAAGGAGTTTTAATGATTTCAATGGATTTTGTAAAATTGCAAAAGATTTATCCGAATTTCGCAGAATTTCCGCATATTATGAAGGATTTTAAAAGATTTGAAGGAATTTTAACGGCTTTTAGAAGAATAGAATTTTTTTTAAATATTTCAAGGGCTTTAAAATGGTTTTCAAAGAATTCAAATGATTTTGAGGAATTCTTGAAGAGTATAAAAGATTTGAAGAGGTTTTGAAGAATTGAATGGATTTTGTAAGATTCCAAAAGAGTTGTCGAAATTTCAAACGATTTAAGTATATAATCAAGGGTCTTCAAAGATTTCGAAGAATTTCCATTTGAAAAGATTTAAATAGATTTGAGACTATTCAAAGGGATTTCAAAAGATTCGGAAGGTTTTCCACGGATTTTTAAGATTTCTAGAGATTTTGAGGGATAATAAGTGATTTCGAAGAATTGAAATGATTTCAAGTGATTTTAAGGGAGTTTCATGGTCTCTAAAAAATTTAAATGGGTTTTAATAATTTGGATGGATTTTGTAAGATTGCCGAAGAATCATCGAAATTTTAAACGATTTTTTAATATTATAAAGGACTTTTCAAGGATTTCAAGAAATTGTATTGGGTTAAAGAAGATTTCAATAGATTTTTAAATATTTGAAGGATGTCAAGAGATTTGGAAAGATTCCCATGGATTTCAAAGATTCCTGAAGATTTTACGGGATTTTAAGTGATTTCGAAGATTTGAAGGGATTTCAAATTATTTGCAAAGATACCAAATTATTTTAAGGGATTTTAAGGCGTGTAAAGGATTTGAAGGGTTTTTGATGATTTCAATGTATTTTGTTAAATCCTCAAAGATTTATCGGAATTTCAAACGATTTCTAAATAATATAATGGATTTTTAGGGATTTCGAGGAATCTTATTGGCTTTTCAAAGATTTGAATAGATTTTGAAATATTTTAAAGAGTTTCAAGGGATTCGGAAGGATTTCCAAGGATGCTGAAAATTTCTAGACATTTGTGAGGATTTAAGTGATTCCAAATTTCAAGTATTTCTTAATATTATTAGGGATTTTCAGGGATTCCGAGGAATCTTATTAGCTTTCGAAATATTTGAACAGGGGTCGGTGGGGAGTTGTGGGCCGTGGGGAGTCGTGGGCCACCTCAATCTCCGACATGTTGTGGGCGGTAGGACTGCTTTTACCACTGCCAAAACACTCTCTTTGTATAAGCTCACTTTGTGAACTCGACTCATAGTCTCAACACGCGTAGTTAGTATTTTGACATTGTTGATTAAAGAAAACCAAATAAAAGTTTGTGTACAACTCAAGTGGTTGATATTCGAAGTCCCGTTCTACAGCATATTTCAAAGTCACATTATTGCAAAATATTCCTTGAGCAATTGGCTTTAAATTCAATCAAACAATTTCGATGAAACATTCATAGTGTGTATGGCAATTCGGTCATTTCGTAAATGACTGCTGTGGGGAGTTGTGGTCCACCATTAGTGGGGTGTCGTGGGCCAAACGTTCTTAATGTGTATTTCAATTTTTTAAGTGAAACTTATTTTCTCTTGTTCTGAAAAGACTTTTGCATTATCTGCAAGGGCACAATGCCAAAGATTTTGAATGGAAACAACATAGTTCACTGCAACACGTGCGATCGTGCTGTGCACTTGAAATGTGCCATCATGAGGATCGGATGCTACACTTGCATAAATTGTGAATCAGAATACTTTTTTTTAATCTTTTTAAAATAATTAATTTTTATTGACTGCAACTTTAATAAACATAAACTACTGGAATATGCCATTTTCTTTCATTTTTTTTCATGGCCCACAACTCCCCACCAAAATCACAAATATCGATTTTTATAAGATTTACGTCATCCTAAATATTTCTCACGCATTAACGAATTTTATTAATTTTGGTCTCCAGTTGATGTATTGAGAAGTTTACTACAAATACCAGTTCATACATTGACAATTTATCGATGTTCAGGGAAGTTATCTCTTGAAAACAAGGCGTGGCCCACAACTCCCCACCCTATATTTAAAAATATTTTGAGGACTTTCAAGGGATTCGGAAAGATTCCCACGGATGCTGAAGATTACTAGACATTTGTGAGGATTTAAGTGATTTCGAAGATTTGAAGGGATTCAAAATTACTTGTAAAGATCGTAAGTGATTTTCAGGAATTTTCACACATTTCAGAAGATTCAAAGTGGTTATGAAGATTTCAACGTTTTGTGTAAGATTTCAAAAGAGCTATCGGAATTTCCAACGATTTCTGAATATTTTCATGGATTTTAAGGAATTTCGATGAGCTTCATTGGCTTAAATAGAATTTAGAATATTTTGAGGGATTTCAAGAGATTCGAAAGGATTTCCACGGATGTTAAAGATTTTTAGAGATTTGAAAGAATTTTAAGTGATTCCGAAGATTTGAAGGGCTTTCAAATGATTTGCAAAGATTTCAAATAATTTTAAGGGATTTTTACGGTCTGTAAAAGACTTAAAGGGGTTTTGACGATTTCAATAGTTTTTGTGAGATTCCCAAAGAATTATCGAAATTCCAAACGATTTAACAATATCATAAAGGATTTTTGAAGGATTTCGAGGAATTTTATTGGCTTAGAGAGGATTTAAATATATTTTTTAATATTTCGAGTGATTTCAACAGATTCAGAAGGATTGTCAGGGATTTTCAAGATTTCTGGGTATTTTGAGGGATTTCAAGTGATTTCGATAATTTCAAGGGATTTCAAATGATTTGCAGAAACTTCAAATTACTTTAAGGGATTTTTAAGGTGGGAAAAGGATTTAAAGAGATTTCAATAAATTTTGTAATATTGCAAAAGATTTACATGAAGTTAAACGATTTCTGCATATTACGATGGACTTAAAAATATTTGAAGGAATTTTAACGGCTTTTAAAATAGTTGATTTTGTAAGGAAATATTTCGAGGGATTTCAAGTGATTCGAAAAGACTCCCACGGCTTTTTAAGATTTACAGAGATTCGAGACATTTTAAGTGATTTTGAAGATTTTGAAGGATTTCAAATGATTCTTAAAGATTTCAAATGATTTCAAAGAATTTTAACGGAGTGTGAAAGATTTAAAGGGGATTTGAAGAACTCAATGGATTTAGTAATATTCCGAAAGAGTTATGTGCATTTCGAATGATTCAAGTATATAATAAAGGATTTTCAACGATTTCGAAGAAATTCAATGGCTTTGAAAATATTTAAATAGATTTAAAAATATTTCAAGAGATTTCAAGTGATTTCGGAGATTTGAGGGTTTCAAATAATTTTAAGGGATTTTCACGGTCTGTAAAAAATTTCAAGGGGTTTGATGTTTTGAATGGATTTTGTAAGATTGCCAAAGAATGATCGAAATTTCAAACCATTTTTGAATATTATAAATGATTTTTTAGGGATTTCGAGAAATTTTATTGGGTTAAAGAAGATTTCAAGAGATTTTTAAATATTTGAAGGATGTCAAGAGATTTGGAAAGATTACCACGGATTTCAAAGATTCCTGCAGATTTTGAGGGATTTTAAATGATTTCAAGGATTTGAAGGGATTCAAATGATTTGCAAAGATTTCAAAGGATTATAAGGGATTTTTACGGCGGGTAAAGGATTTGAAGGGTTTTTGATGATTTCAATGAATTTTGTTAAATCCTCAAAGATCTATCGGAATTCCAAACGTTTTTTTAAATAATATAAAGGATTCTCAGGGATTTCAAGGAATCTTATTGGCTTTTGAAAGATTTGAATAGATTTTGAAATATTTTGAGGAGTTTTAAAGGATTCGGAAGGATTTCCAAAGATGCTGAAAATTTCTAGAGATTCAAGATTCAATGTGATTTGAAGATTTCAATCGATTTTGTAAGATTTCAAAACAGTTATCGGAATTTCCAACGATCTCTCAATATTATGAAACATTTTGAAGGAATTTTGATGAATTTTATTGGCTTTTAAAAGATTTGAATAGATTCCAAAATATAATAAGGAGTTTCAAGAGATTCGGAAGGATTTCTAGGGATGTTTAGGATTTTTAGATATTTGAATGAATCTTGAATAATTTCCAAGATTTGAAGGGCTTTCAACCAATTTTAAGGGGTTTTTACGGTGTATAAAAGATTTGAGATGGTTTTGATGATTTCAATGGATTTTCTAAGATTGCCAAAGAATCGTCGAAATTTCAAGCGATTTTTGAATATCAAAAAGGATTTTTGAGGGATTTCGAGGAGCTTTATGGGCTAACAGAAGTTTTCGATAGATTTTAAAATAATTTAAAGGATTTCAAGAGATTCGGAAGGACTCTCACGATTTTTCGGAATGTCTGGAGATTTTAAGTCATTTCGACGATTTTACGGGATTTCAGATGATTTGCAAAGATTTCAAATGATTTTATGGGATTTTTACGGCTGGTAAAGGTTTTAAGGGGTTACAATGATTTCAATCGATTTTGTAAGATTGTAATTGATTTATCGGAATTTCAAACGATTACTGCATATTATGAAAAATTTCAAAAGATTTGAGGGACTTTTAACGGCTTTCAGAAAAATTGAATTTGTTTTTAAATATTTTAAGAGATTTCCAGTGATTTAAAAATATTTGCACGGTTTTTGAAGGTTTATAGATATTTGTAGAGATTTTGAGTGATTTCGAAGATTTGAAGAGCTTTCGAATGATTTGCAGAGATTTCAAATTATTTTAAGGGATTTTTACGGTCTGTAAGAGATTTAAAGGGGTTTTGATAATTTCAATGGATGTTGTAAGATTGCCAAAGAATTATCGGAATTTCATACCATTTTTGAATATTATAAAGAATTTTCAAGAGATTTGAAGGGATTTAAAGGGGTTTCAATGATTGCAATGGATTTTGTAAGATTACAAAAGATTTATCCGAATTTCAAGCGATTTCTGCATATTATGAAGGATTCTAAAAGATTAAAGGACTTCAACGGTTTTTAGGATAATTGAATTTGAAAAATATATATTTTGAGGGATCTCAAGTGGTTTGGAAATATCTCCAAGATTTTTTTTTTTAATTCGAAGCGATGTGAAGTGGTTTTGAAGATTTTAAGGGATTTCAAATGATTTCAAGGAATTCTTACGGAGTGTAAAAGATTTCTTGGGGTTTTGATGAAATCAATGGATTTTGTAAGATTCCAAAAGAGTTATCAAAATTTCAAACGATGTATTTATATGATAGGGTGGCCCTTATTTTTCACTTTTGAAATTTCTCTTCTCTCACTCCCCCCCCCCCAGTTTTGTTTGAATGCCCGAAAAAAAATCTCCTCCAAATTTGAGCAAATCGGTTGATATTTAGGGGTCGCGCAAAGAACAAGAAATTTCCCATTGATTTAACATGGGAAAAAGTCAGTTTTTTGTAAATCTAATATTTAAACGCGATAATATGTTAGAAATAATTCCGTGTTCTAATAAATTGTTCAGAACTCATCAGAGAATAAGAATCAATCATGAATTTTGATGTTGAATCATTTAAAGCCACTCTTATGGGTCCCTAAAGAAAACCCCATAAGTGACTAATGTGAATTTTACGTAATATTGCGGTTTATTGACGCTTTTAAAAGTTTTTTGAAAATAAATAATCATTGATTAGTAAGTTACGAATATTCAGTCATTTGTTAACTAATATTCAATTGTTTAAACATTTTTTAATTTGTTTAAATATTTGTTTTTTTCAGTAAACTCGCGAAATGAACGTATTTTCTAGACTTTATGCGTTATTTAATCGATAATAACAATAAAATAATTTGTTCAAATAATTTTACAATCATTTAAATAATACGCATTTGTTCAATAATATATTTTACCTAAAAAAACAGGCGAAACCTTTTATATCACTGAATTTTCGACAAATTTCAATATTTTCAAGTACTTATTTGTTTATTATGAATAATCGTGAATGTTTAAACAATTTAAAATTTTTCAAACGATTTGTTTGTTTAAATATTTTTGTGTGCTATTTTTCGAAAGACTGAAATATTTTTATGTTCTACTTTGCTTTTTAAGAATACTCTTAAATGTTTAAACAAATAAAAAATTATTTAAACAATTGAATATTAGTGAAAAAATGTCTGGGTATTCGTAAATTACTGATCAATGATTATCTGTTTTAAAAAAACTTTTAAAAAGCGTCAATAAACCGCAATATTACGTAAAATTAACATTTGTCACTTATGGGGTTTTCTTTGAAGACCCATAAGAGTGGCTTCAAATTATTCAACATCAAAATTTATGATCGATTCTTATTCTCTGATGAGTTCTGAACAATATATTGAAACACGGAATTATTTGTAACATATTATCGCGTTTAAATATTAGATTTACAAAAAGCTGACTTTTTCCCATGTTAAATCAATGGGAAACTTCATGATCTTTGCGTGACCCCTAAGTATTAACCGATTTTGCTCAAATTTGGAGATTTTTTTTTTGCCCTCAAACAAAACTGGGTGGTGAGAGCAGAGAAATTCGAAGAAAAAAAATCCACCAAGTATAAATAAGAACCACCCTAGTATATAATGAAGGATTCTTGAGAATTTCGAGAAATTTGCTGTTGAAAGATTTGAATGGATTTTAAAATATTGTAAAGGATTTGAAGAAATTCAAAAAAATTGCCATGGATTTTCAAGATTTTGAGAGATTTTAAGGGATCTCAAGTGATTTCCAAGATTTCAAGGGATTCCAAATGATTTGCAAAGGTTTAAAATGATCCATCCATAAGCCAATGAAATCCACTTGGAATCCAGATAATTTGAACTGACTGAGGTAATCCTGTAATTAACTTGTAATCCAGGGAAATTAATTTACAATCCACGTTAATCCACGTTGATCCACTTGTAATCCATATAATTTACAGTAATTTAGGTAATCCAAATAATAAACTTGTAATCCAGGAAAATTTATTTATAATAACCCAGGTTAATGCACTTGCAATCCGAATAACTCTAAGTAAATTATGCAATTCTTGTAATTAACTTACAATCCTGAGTGATCCATGTAATTTGAAATGACACAAATCAGTAATCTAATTAGTTTTCAACTATTTTGTTAGAAAATTGTTGATTTTTTTCTTGAAAATTAATTTCTTCAAACGAAAATTGAGCTATTCCAGTTTTGTTTTGAAATTGCTATTCTTTAGTTAAAAATTGGTATTTTTCGGTAAAAAAATTAATATTCTTTGTAAGAAATCAATATTTGTATTTGAAAATTTCACTATTTAGTAGAAAGTTAATCTACTTTGTAGGAAATTCAATCATTTTTTAGAAAGTCATTTGTTTGGTTAAAATTTCAATTCTTGTATCGGAATTTCGTGTTTTTGGTTCAAATATACTCGGATCATTCATTTCTTTACTTGAAAATTCAATTATTTTGTCAAAAATACGCTTTGTTTTTGGTTAAAAAATAATTTCAAACAAGGGATTATTGCTTGAAAATTGATCTTTTTGGTTATAAACTGCAATAAAATTATAACTATTGAATTTTTATTGTGAATTTATATTTTTCAGTTGGACATTTAATAGTTGATTGAAAATTTATGTATTTCGTTAAAAACTCGTCTTTTTGTAAAAAATTAATATTATTGATGAAAAAATTTTCTTTTTGATTGAAAATTGGTTTATTTTCCTGGTTGCAAAATAATGTTTTAACTAGAAAACGAAAATTTCAATTTATATTATAAATTTATTTTTCTAAGTCTGGAGTGTATATGACTGAAAGTTCATGCATGTGGTTGAAAAATTTCCGTTTTTGGTAGAAAACAATTCTTCTTGGTTGAAAATTCAACTTATTGGTTCAAGGTTAAACGAGTCTTTTAAATAATCATTTATTGACTGCAAATGAATCATTTAAGTTAAAAATTCATCCCTTTCGTTACGAATTGATCTGTTTTCTTAAAAAAAATTTTTCCTTCTCGTCGTTAAATTAATTTTTTGAATTCAAAATATAACTATTCCATTTTTCGTAAAAAATGTATCTTTTTTAGTTTGAAGTTTATTTACTTTTGTTGCAAATTCGTCTTTTTTGGTTAAGTCAAACTGTTTTTTCATTGAAAATTGAAATCTCTCTTAGCCAAAAAATCAACTAAAATCAATCAAATTTGAATTTTTTGTAAAAAGTCATTTCTTTCGTTAGTAGATTCTTAATTTGAATTAAAAATTCTTCCCTTCGGTTGGAAATGGCACTTTATTGTTAAAAATGTATTCATTTTTGTTAAAAAAATCATTTTTAACGGAAGATTTCACTTTTCACTTTTTTGTGAAAAATCTATTTTTCAGCTGAAAATTTGATTACTTCGTAAAAATTATGTATTCTATCAAAAATTTGTCTGTTCCGGTGGATGTTCAAAAGTCTGCTTTATGGATAAAAGTTTATCTATTCATTATTAAAAATTCAAGAATTTTAGAAAAGTTAATATTTAAAGAATTTGAAACCAAAAAAGACAATTTTTTAACAAACTTTTATTAAAATGGATTATCCTGGGTTAACTATCTATAGAGAAATACTTTGGATTACTTTATATTACTGCGGATTCCATTAGATTACCCTAGATTGCAGAGAATTACTCTGGATTACGTAACATATCCGAGGTAATCCAGAGTAATTTGATGTAATCCAGGGTAATCCTGTGTAATCCGCACTGATATAAGGTATTCGAGATGATAAAATGGAAAAAATATTTTATGGAATTACTAGGAGGAGTAGAGAAGATAGTTAGGAAAGGAGGAAGAGATGGTACGGAAACAGATGAGGAGGAGGACATTACAAGAGAGGAAATAGTCAAGGTATTAGGGATGATGAAAGATGGAAAGGCACCTGGTATATATGAGATTCCAAATAAAGTATGGAAATATGGTGGGACAGAATTAAAGGAATGGGCATGGATAATGTGCAATAGAGTATGGAGAGGAGAGGGGTGACCAGAGTTATGGAATGAAGGAGTAGCGATACCAATAGTGAAGAAAGGCAAAGGGGAGGATGTTAAAGATTATAGAGGAGTGACACTAATGCCAACACTGTATGAAGTATATGTGACTGTTTTATCGGAGAGGTTAAAAAAAGAAGTTGTGGAGAAAAAGATAGAGCCACCGAATCAGACAGGGTTTAGAAAAGGGACGGGGGTAATGAACAATATATATGTTCTGAACTACTTAGTAAATAAGAGGATTAAAAGGGAGAAAGGGGCAATGATAGCAGTGTTCGTGGACTTGAAGGCGGCGTTTGACTCATTAGACCGAGGCGAGATAGAAAAAGTTATGATGAAAAAGGGGATAAGAGAGGGATTAATAAAGAGAGTATCGGAAATTTTTAGAGAGACAAAAAGCAAGGTAAAGGTAGGAGAGCAAGTGGGAGATAGTTTCTGGTTGCTGAGAGGGGACAGGAAAGGATGTCCTCTGAGCCCACTTTTATTTAATATATTAATATCAGACTTTGAAGAAGAAATGAAGAGAAAAGGGTGGGGAGGAGTTAGGATAGGGAACGAAAAGATATATACACTGGCGTACGCAGACGATATAGTGTTGATGGCAGAGGATGAAGAAGGGATGGCGAGCTTAATTACCGGATTAGAGAAATACTTAGATGGAAAAAAGTGGAATGTAAATGTAGAAAAGACAAAGATATTGAGGTTTGGAAAAGGAGGAGGAAGAAAGAAAGAATGGACGGGGAGATGGAAGAGAAAAAAATTAGAAGAAGTAAAAGAGTTTAAATATTTGGGATATACCTTGCAAGCAAATGGAGATCATAGAGCTCATATGAGAAAAAGGATAGAAAAAGCAGAAGGGGTAATGAAACAGATGTGGGAAATAGGAAAAAGAAGATTTAAAGAAAACTGGAGAAGGAGAATGTGGTTATTTGATACGTTGGTATGGCCGGTATTAGGTTATGGAGCAGAGATGTCGGGATGGAAACAAAAGGAAAGAGATTGAAAGTTTACAAGAAAGGTATATAAGGTGGACGCTAGGGGTAGATTGGAGGACGCCGGGATATATGGTGAGAGAAGAGGCGCAAAGGGATAAATTAAGTACTAGAGCAGGAAAGAGGGCATGGAATTTTGAGACGAAGCTGTGGGAGGGAAAGGGAGGTGAGTTGGCGAGAAAGTGTTTGATGGAAGTAGAAGAAAGGAAAGGGAGGGCGATTGAATTAACGAGATGGGAGGAAAAAAGGAGGGAGTTCTTTAAGGCTAGATATATAGAAGACGGGACTGGAATCAACTATGAAGAAGTGGAAAAAAGGGAGAGAGAAAGACAATTAATATAAAGATGGGGGACGATTGAGGAATCAAATTAAAATATATAGTATAAGATGATAAAAAAAGAAGGAGTACCAAAGTATTTCGAAAAGGGTTGGGGAGAGAAAAGATGGACAAGAATAGCAGGATTTAGATTGGGAAACGAGGTAAGGGCAAGTATGTATTGGGAAAAGAAAGATAACAGGAAGTGCAGAATATGTGAATGGGAAGAGGAAATATGGGAGCATATATGGGAAGGATGTAGGAGAGAAATAGAAGATAAAGGAAGCTGGCAAGAGAATGTGGTAAGGATTCTAGGGGAGGATGGTTTGGGGGAAGAGTGGATGAAGGAGTTAGAGGATGCTAGGGGAACAATTGAAAAATAATGAAAGAATGGATGCAAAAAATGGCAAAATGGAGGTTCAAGAGAAGTGAAAGAAAAAGGAAACGGAAGTCGCTTAAATTAGAAGCGTAAAGAATTGTAAGTAATGGATATGTAATAGCATAAGTAAATTAAGATGCGTTTGCGTTATTGCTCTCTCTCTCTCTCTCGCTTGCACTCTCGCTTTCGATCACTCGCTCACTCGTTCGCTAACACGTCCCAAATTGCGCTATCGTCAAAAATAGATTTAAGGCGTTAGATATAAGATTTTATGTAAATAGGTGTGAATAGTTGTAAATAGTAAGGATAAGTTTTTATAAAACATGTAGAAGGAAGTGTTGTAAGAAATGGAAGTCATGTAAACCCTTAGGGGACACCTTATGAATAAAGAAGAAGAGTAATTCCGTATACAGAGGTAATCCATAGTAATCCGATCTAATCCGGAGTAATGCACATCCGTTAGATAAAATGGATTCAAACAAAAGTATTTCATTTGAAGAGAAAAAAAAAGTTCTGTCTTTGACGAGACGAAAATCAATCAAGCACTTAAATACAGACACTTTTTTTGTTCAAAAAGAGGTGTCTTTGAAGTAAAAACTGTTGGTGAGCGATCAAACGCGGCTGAAGAGCAGTCATTTTTAATGTCGTGACTGCTCACTTCGGTAAAGAGCGTTTCGCGCGTACCTCCGTCTACAGTCATTGAGAGATAGGTAAAAGAAGTAACCACAAAAAAATGGTGGGGTAGATTCGTTGCATTTCCAGACTCATTCAAAGGCAGCCGCTCACTCGGTAGCTTCGATATCAATATTCTAAAAACACTCTTTGTCGCAGGGACGCGAAAAGGCGCTCGTCGAAATGGCCTTCCACGCGTATTATCCAGATCCAAGTGATATGAAGGCACTGCGTCTACATCGACACCTACGAAACTCTTCCTCTAATGTATCACGAATGCTGCCCGAAAGCACTCTCATTATACCCACCTATTTGTATTTCTTAATTTTTCATTACTTTAAAATTGAAGACTCCGACACTTTTTAAAGAAGAAAATCTTTTCTTTCTTGGGAAAAGAATGAGAAGAAAAATTAGAATAAGAAAAAGAAGAAGAATGAGAAAAAGAAGAAGAATGAGAAGGAGGAGGAGAAGGAGTAGAAGGACGAGGAGGAAAAGAAGAAGAAGGAGGAGGCTGAGAAGGAAGAGGAGGAGGGGGAGTACATAAAGAAAAAGGAGTCGTAGAGGAAGAAGAAGAAGGAATATGATGATGAGCAGGAAGAGCGGAAGAAGGAGAAGGAGAATGTGGCAAAGAAGGAAAAGAAGAAGTAGTAGTGAATAAGAGGTAGAAGAAGAAGGAAAATAACCTTTTTAGTAGTTTAAAAAACTACGGGAAAAAGACTGTAGGAATTCTTGTAATGCATTTACGAAGAATCAGTTATTAATAAAAATAGCTATTTTGTAACACATGCGTCGAATACATAGCGTGCCCAAAGTGGTTAATTATTGAGCAGCTCAGAATAAGAACTTGGAGGTGGAGAAGGAGGAGAAGGAGGAAGAGAAGAAAAAGAAAAAAGAAGAGACAAAGAAGAAGACGAAGAAGAAGACGAAGAGGAAGTAGTTGGAGAAGAAGGAGAAGAACCTTTCTAGTAGTTTACGAAACTAAGAGAAAAAAAGACCGTGGGAATCATTGTAATGAATTCAGAGACAATCAGTTCTTAATAAAAATAACATTTTTTTAACACATGCACGGAATCTATATAGCGTACAGAAATTGGTTGATTCTTAAGCAGCTCAGAGTAAGAAGAAGGAGATGGAGGAGAAGGAGTAGAAGGCAGATTAGGAGGAGAAGGAGAAGAAGGAGAAGAAGACAAAGTAGAAGAATAAGTATTAGAAGAAGAAGGAGGAGGAAGATACAAAGAAGAAGAAAAAATGGAAGAACTTTTGAGGCCGAACTTAAATCACGTAACGGATTATAGGCCCCCCCCCCCCCCCCCGCCTCCCTGTAACAAACCGTAACAGAATATTTCCAGTCCCCCCCCCTCTCGCTTACTGTACGTGATTGCTGGTTGCAAGAAATAATAAGATATGGGACTAATGGCAATTGTTTGTATTCAAGATAATGCAGGATGAAAATTCATTTTCAAAATTATCTAATTTTTCCTTGACCAATTTTTTATTCTCCCTAATCATTAGCATTCAAATACCAGCATTTTAATCAAAAAATATTCTTGAAACAAGTTCTTTCATAAACGGAATAAAATAACATTTCAGATACAAATTTGAAATTTTCAATCTTGTTTATTTCTTTTTAAACTAAAAATGACTTCTTTACAATGTAACCTGATTTTTTAACAAAATACTTGCATTTCTACCAAAATATTCTAATTTTCAACAAAATGCTGGAATTTTCAATAAATTAATTGAGTTATTCACAAAATCATTGAATTTTCAACCTAAGAACATGAATTTTCAACAAAAAAGTGCAATAGTTGATATTTCAACAACAAAATATGAAATTTTGTTCGAAACATTAATTTTAAAACCACAAAGACAAATTTTCAAGAAATAAAGATTTTTTAGTCATGAAGAAGAATGTTTACCTAAATTGTTGAACCTTCAAGGCAAAAGACGAGTTTTCTATGTGAAATTTGAATTCACCTGCAGAAAATATGAATTTTCAGCGAAAAAATTAATTTTCAACAAAAGCGGTTTATTTCAAAAAAGATGAATTTTCGACGAAATATTTAAACTTTCAACCTAAGAGATGAATGAAAAAATAAAATAGTTGGATCCTCAAGCAAATGAGATGAATTCTGAAACAAACCGTTGCATTTTTATCCAAAAAAGATTAAATTTTATAGTAAAACAGATGAGTTTTCAAATCTAAAAGACAAATTTGAAAAATATTGAATTTTCATCGAAAAAAAGTTTGATTCGAAGTTTCAACATTTAAATATGAGTTTGGAATAAGGAGTAAATTTCCTATGAAGATACTTGAATTTTCAACAAATCAGTTGAATTTTTAACTAAAAAAGAATGACTCTTTTACAAAACTATTGAATCTTCAACCAAATAATTGCATTTCTATCCAAGAAAGATTTTCTACTGAAGCAGATGAATTTGCAAATAAATAATCAAATAAAAAAAATTTAATTTTCTTCAAAAAAAGATTTTGGTTCGACTGTTCAACATTAAAATATGGGGTTTGAACAAGAAGTCAATTTTCTACGCAGATACTTGATTTTAAAATCCAAAAAGACCAAAAAGAATGACTTCTTGACAAAATGATTAAATCTTCTACCACATAGTTGCATTTTTGTCCAAGAAAGATGAAATTTCTATTAAAACAGATGAATTTTTGAATGAAGTCAATCAATTCGGGATGGGGTCAACTTTGCACGTAGCAACTTTGCACGTGCCCAACTGTGCACGTCGATGGCCAGACGGACAACTGTGCACGTCGTTGGTCAGACGGACAACTGTGCACGTGCCAACTGTGCAAATGTCCAAATATGTCCAAATGACAACTGTACACGTCGAAATTTAGACGTGCACAGATGGACTCCTGTGCACTTTAACGTGCACAGATGTCACTTTCCTGACTGTGCACGTGCACAGATGTCACTTGCCCAACTGTGCACGTGCACAGATGTCCCTTTCCCAGCTGTGCACGTGCACAGATGTCACTTGCCCAACTGTGCACGTTTATGTCCTTACGTAAGGTTTTATACGAGGGTGATCCTCTGTATCTATGTATAATAAATTTTTAACAGTTAAAATTATTAAATCCTGGTGAAATAGAGCGTATTACCTTTCTTAATGTTAGTTTGAAAATATTTCAAATATTATTTTTAAGGAATTATTCTTTTCAAATTATTAAAATTATATGAAAATCTCTCTTTGTTCGACCTGAAGGCCTCCAATTTGCTGAATGCCTTGCTTTCTCTGAATTTCTTCAATTCTCTGAATTCCTGGAAATCTGTGAATTCTTCGAATTTTCTGAATTCTTTGAATTCTCTGAATTCCTTGAACTCTCTGAATAACTTAAATTCTC